>LPNX010194613.1:72112-98570 GCA_001517045.1 Pseudotsuga menziesii | reverse complement strand
ATATATATATATATATATTGTTATTAATTGTTATATATATATATATATATATATATTGTCCATTGGGTGTAGCTCGGGTGGTCGGGAGATTTGGTCATTGCGCTCCCCACCTGGGTTCGAATCTCGCAGATGACATTTGCTCCTTAGGAGACCTTGTATGCAATGAAATATTATGATGGTGAGTCGTTTATCGTGATTGGCCCTCTCAGGGGTTGTTGTTTCTCGTTCATGTATACTTGTTAAGCGAGTATAAGATATTTTCCCAGGTGGACGTAGCCATGGTGTAAATTGAGCTTCCATGGTGAACCACCTTTTAATATATATATATATATATATATATATATATATATATATATATATCGAGGGTCTTACATCAAATCCAAGTATTGAATGCTTAGTCATTTTGTCCCAAGTTGGACGAGGGAAAGTTACAAATGGTCTTCTATC
Organism: Pseudotsuga menziesii; assembly: GCA_001517045.1. Taxonomy (NCBI): domain Eukaryota; kingdom Viridiplantae; phylum Streptophyta; class Pinopsida; order Pinales; family Pinaceae; genus Pseudotsuga; species Pseudotsuga menziesii. The sequence continues at coordinate 98,123 of LPNX010194613.1, read as the reverse complement.
AAGCTCACTCTCATAAAACCCTTTTTTGAAGGCATATGGTTGAATAAACATGGAAGCTAATTGAAAATAAACCAACCCATAAATGCAAAAATGTGCTCAAGGAGAGGGAAAATTACAAAGTTTAGTGAACTCAAGCCACGCCAAAGCATAGAGTTGTGTGGTATGCTTGGCAAAAAAAAATCAAGTTGGGGCAAAGGATAAGAAGATCATAATGAAAAACCCATTGTCTATAACTAGGGGTGACAATATAGTGTCATTCATATGAGCAAGAATAACTAAATAAAAAAATTAATGGGTGCTAAGTCTTTTAAGTAGTATCATGTCCTTTGGTGGTATAACAAAAAAAATGTAACCAAGCAATGTGCTTGTTTTCTTAGAAAAATTGCAATTTTTATCATAGTCAGAGATTGGAATATATATATATATATATATATATATGTCAAATCCTCGAGTGGCTATACATTGCTATATAAAGGTCTCACTTGATGTCTCCATCAAATTAAGCCACTTTGGTGAATATGTTACAAAAATAATTAGTAAATAATATAATAATTAATAACTAAATAGTTAAGATAATTAATGAAACATTATCTATATTGTAAATAAAAGGATGTAACCCTTCATCTAATGGCCAACCATATTTAATCCTGACCTAAGCATTTCTAAATCATCTATTCAATAATTATATTTATATATTCTTTTCTTCAACATAGAAGTCATATAAGCTTCTCTTATCTAATACACCAAATACAGTGTGACATTGGTATCAGAACTCAAATCCGACTCCTGTGTTTGTTTATCCTTTTTCCATCCATTCACTTCATCTTCATCACTGTTCCTTTTCATCTCCACACTCATCCCATTGCCATTCATCTCTGAATTGTCCATGTCACCTCACCTCTACTTATTGTGCACATCAAATCAATCTTCCATCTAGTCCCCTCATCGACTAGATTTATGCCTGCCTCACACCCCGTCGCAAGTCCGCATACCCAAACATCTGACTGTTGTCCACCCCATGAGCCCTCGTCGCACCCACCAGTTCGCCCTACATTCCGTCTGTCCTTTTGCACCTCCACCACCTGCGCTCCTCTCCCTTTTGTCACCTTCCTACTCGTTGCTCCTTCCTCCCTTGTGACTATGCCTCCTCCTTCGCGCCTTGGTTCACAGTCAGCGTCGACCCTCCCTTCCCTAACTCACACTCCAGCCTCCTCTGTTGCACGCCACCATCCTCTATCCACTGTGTCCTCTCCCCCGCGCATTTATCCCATCGTCGCCGCTCACACCACTGCAACCTCCACCGTGGCCCCTTTATCAATGCTTCGCATGACTCCATTGCGCCCAATTCCATCCTTCCTTCCAATCCCCCCGCACTCCGGCTCCTGCACGCCCTCCAATCCACTCTTTCTAGCAACCCCCACGCCTGCACGCCTCCATCCTGTGCGCCGGCAAGCCCGCCCACCTACGTGGACCATCTCCAACCTGCGATTTGACCGCTCTGTTTCCTGCTCACACTGTTGCAACTTGCAACCTCCATCGTGCCTCCCTCCCTTCCCGTCCAGCTTCCTGTCCACTCTCACTGCCATTCCACCTTGCGCTGCATCCTCCACAGCCATCGCCTTCAGCCACCAGCTCGACTCCCTCCTTACTCTTCCTCCAAGCTCCGTCGTCCTCTCCCAGCCGCCACTTTCCATCCCTCTCCACGTCAAACCTAAATTCAAAACAAAAGAATTTACATAATAATAATAATATTATTATTATTTATTTTGTTAGACTATATAATTTGTAAATAAAAATAACTATATATATTAATAATATCTTCCTTTAATAATTATTATTATAATATTATTCTTTTCCACCGTAAATTTTCATAAGTTAATTATTATTAAACAATAATTAACTTAAATATCAACCGGCTTTTAAGAAAGAAATCAAAGACGAAATTGTTTTGGCATTAGAAAGAAGGCAAATTTTCAGAAGTTAATTATTACTAAACAATAATTAACTTAAATATCAACCGGCTTTTAAGAAAGAAATCAAAGACGAAATTGTTCTGGTATTAGAAAGAAGGCTAGATGAAAAATGAGAAGTCATGAACGAGAAACAAAAATACTTGGATGACAAAATGAGTACCATGACTCAAGACAAAAACACCATAACACGGGACTTGAGCACCATGACGCAAAACCATAATACATCAATGGAAGTGTTACAAAAACTAATGCCTAGTACAAACCATGTCAGTAGTTCAGACATGTTAGATGCTTCCTCTCACGTTTCCACACATGAAACACTCACCAAGAATCAAGAAGAATTAGAAAAAGAAATAAATATTAACAATGTGATGCTTAAACAAGAGATTGAAGCAAAATTACTTCCAGATATGGAGGCACGATTAAACATCAAAATAAACGCTATCATTAAGATAGTAGAGAAGGAAAAGGATAAAAATCATCGCAAACAATGAAGCAATTCAAATATCTCGGTTGCATCACCGAGTAGCTTTGAGCCACCATCAAACTGTAAAGAAAAAAAACAACCCATATCATCCTTACATAGTGTACCAACCTAAGGCAAAAATAGAGTTGTCGAAATACAATGGAAGTGAAGACCTTGATGTGTTTCTTGGTTAAAACCAGCGGGGAGTACTTTGACATCTACAATATTACATCTGACGAAGAGAAGGTGAAATATATGTCAATACATATGGAAGAGTATGCCTATAATTGGTACATGTGGTGGAAGGGAGATAATTATTCGTACACTTGGAACTTGTTCAAAAGTTTTTATTTAAAAGGTTTCAAGGAATCATAGAAGATGAATTTTTTAGAAAACTTACCAAATTACAACATGACAAAAGCATTGAGGAATTCACACATAAGTGGGAATCCCTATCGACACGAGTATTTGGGTTATCTGACAAACAACGACTCGAAACCTATTTATGAGGTCTTAAACCATACCTCCAAAAAGAATTAAACATGCATGACATACCAAACGTAGAACTGGCAAGACATAAACCAAAAACAATAGGACACAAATTGGAAGGAATAAAAACAAGAGGCGATAACAATTATCGACAAAAAAAATAATAATGTAGATATTGTGGAAATAATTGGTCACCCAGTCATCAATGCCACAAATCTCAATCCTATGCCTATGAAGTTGAAAATAGGCCGAACACATCTAACAGTCACTTGGATAATAGAAAAAAGAAGAAAAACACATGTTGTCGATGCGGTGATGACTAAATCCTAGGCCATAAATGTAGGGACTGTCAAACAATATATTGCAAAAGCATCAATGGAAAAAAAGTACAAGTCTCTGTTTAAGAAATCTTGTCCGAGTCTAATACCTATATAGAATTAGAGTGAAAGACGACATCAGAAAAATCAAAGCTTTGATGACAAAGCTTTCCTAAGGGGAATACAATGTTACGAAGATAATTAATAAATAAGATAGCAGTTAATAATTAATTAGTTAGGATAGTTAATGAAACATTATCTATATTGTAAATAACAGGACGCAACCCTTCATGTAATGGTCAACCATATTTAATGGTGGCCTACCCATTTGTAAATCATCTATTCAATAATTATTTTTATATATTATTTTCTTCAACATGGAAGTCAGATACGCTTCTCTTGTCTAATACACTGAATACAGTGTGACAATGCCCCTTGTGATTTGTTCCCGTGGACGTAGCAAGCTCCACTAAAGATAAGTAAACCACAATTGAATATATATATAGTCATATATAACTTTTTGATTGCTTGTAAAAGATTGGTAGTGAGGTTACCAACATCAAAACTACATTAGATGACCATAGCTATAGCTAGAGACCCATCTTCGAACCTTGGAGAACCCATAAATTGCTTTTAACATGTTATACTATGGTTACCAGGGAACATATACCAACTAAATTAGTGATACCAAGATGAATGGTAACAAATATATATGGCAAATCAAACCCTTGCGACAATCTCTTTTGTTTGCATAAGTTGTAATAATATTGTGTTTATAAGTTTTTTTTATTTTTTTTATTTTTTTTTTAAATCCACAGATGGAAAGATTCACGGGAAACCCAGCAATACTTCCCCACATTAGTGGATGGTAGAGGTGGTAAATCGTCGGCCATCCTCGCAGAAGGCCTAACCCCAAAGAACTCAAAGCTCAAACCCGTAACCTCTCCCCAAACCAAGAGAATGTGCACACGTTTTACCAATTGAACTAACCCTTGAGACGGAATTGTGTGTTTATACAGTAAGTATGAACTTAGCAAGTGGGTTTCTTTTTTTATTTGAGAGCCGTAATTATATTTGATTTTTTTTCTTTAATCCCTTCCATTTCAAGATTCCCTCGTTTTTATAAATTTTATTGAATATTGTGTTTATAGAGTTAGTATGAGTTAGTTTTATTGAATATTGTGCTTTTCTTTTTATTTGAGTGTTGTAACTATGTTTGATCTTGTTTTCTATGCCATTCCATGATTCCCTCATTTTTTATATAATTAATGTTTATCGAATATTGCGTTTATAGAATTTGTATGAACCTAGCTTTTTTATATGATTAAAGTTTTATCGAATATTGTGTTTATAGAATTAGTATGAACCTTGCATTTTTATATAATTAAAGTTTTATCAAATATTGTGTTTATTGAGTTAGTATGAACATAGCATGTGGGTTTTTCTTTTTGTTCGAGAGTTGTACTTATGTTTGATCTTGTTTTCTCTGATCTGCCATTTCATGATTCCCTCATTTTTATATATTTTATTATATAATTAAATAGTGAAAACTTATATCTATCTTACCATTTTTATGATATGGTTGTAACATTCAATGATATCAATTATATAACATGCATTTAAAGTAACCTTCGAGCTTTAATATTGGTAATGTAAAGTTTGAAGCATTATAATAGACAACTTGGTGGTTGGGATGTTTGTTTTTATTTTGTTAAATCCAAAATCCAAGTGGTTGGAAATTCCCTCGTAATGGGTGGAATATGGGTGGAATTTTTATCGAGAAATTAAATTAATTTTCTTAGATAAGAGAAGAGCATTGCGATAATATTAATTGAAAAATATTAATTTTTTTAGAGTAATCATTGATATTAACATTAGACAAAATAACATATACAACTATAGTGAGATTCTAATGGTTTTTTTTTTCAGAGGAAAAAATACCAGCCTTTGATATTCATATGAATCTAAAAGACATATTATACATTGCTTTGACAGTCCAGGCTGTCCAAATCTATTCACCGGTCATGTGATAGTCTATCATCATTAACTACCAAACAGGAGAGCACCACAACATCTACCTGCTGTTACATCATGCAATACAGAACAGCATCATACAATAAACAACACATACAGACAATACAGCCAGCAATAAATAGCAAGAAGAAGAAGACTAAGTCTGATCGTATACAGACTTATTCATCATTCCTGAAAGATTCAGGTCAGATATTCCTTCTATCAAAATGCCCTTCAAACATATCCTCCTAGGAAGTCATATCAGCCAGCTGATGTTCTCATACAAAACGGCAGTTAAAGGAATACAAAATCACAAAACCAGATGCTGCAAATCAATGTAACAGCCATCGAAATAAATAGAACAGCCATCAAAATAGGGAGAAAGGACCCTCCCCAATAACCAAACCATCCAAGAATTCCAAAAATTGTCCAAGACCCTAAGCGGTCAAAGAGACTTTGGAACAAAATCGAGAATATTTTTTTGTTTGAGATTCTAATGGTTTAAGTGGTTAAAGAAACTTTGGAACACAATATAGAATATTTTTTGTCGAGTGTAAAAGAATTTTTGTTCGATATAATTTATTTAAATAGGTGATATTGTAAGAATGGAGGTACATTGTAGAATTTTAAATTTAAGAAAGAATCAAATTTAATTAAATGAATGACATTACAATAATAATGAATTTTAAACTTAAAAAAGAATTAAATTTATTTAAATAGATGACACTACAAGAATGGAGATTCATTGCAGAATTTTAAATCCACGAAAGAGCTTGAGAGCAAGAATTGTACATAAAAAAAAGTGTGTTTGCAATGTGTAAAGTTGAGTTAAGAAAAGGTTTGTAATGCAATATATAAAAGTGTGTTTGCAATGTGTAAAGTTGAATTAAGAAAAAGTTTGTAATGCAATATATAAGAGATCTGTATCTTTTCATTATCTCAATACTTGAAAGATTTAAAATTAAAGTGGATTTAATTAATTAGTGATATATATATTTTTAAGTAATTAGTGTAGGCCTTATAAATATTCAATGTAAAGTTGTAAACTTTCTAAATCAAAATAAAAACTATAGCTGTCCACGTTTAGTTTTCTAGCTAAAAGTTAAAAATATAATAGTTAAATCTTAATTGTATAAAGAAAAATAAAAATGAAATATTATTACAATGTGGGTAGAAAAATATGTTTATAGTATCAAATGGAATGAATCATCAGTTGGGTGCAACTTGAGTGGTTGGCAAGAAAGTTGTTACCTCCCTTACTCAATTCAAATCTTACTTGGTGACATGCTTGCTCCCTTTGTGAGCCAATTGTTAATTATTGATTTGGCCTTTAGCCCTAAAGAATATGGTTTACTTATCATCTCATGCTTCACTCTATCGTAGATGTGGATTAAATTTTTATTTAAAAAGTCTTGGTCAAAGTCAATCAATTTTCATCAATACAAAGAAGGAAAATTTAGTGGATCATTATAAAAAAAATAAACTAGCATAGATCCATATTAACTCTAGATATGTGAAGCATCATTAGGGATCAAATCCTTTGAAGTGCAACTAGAGTGCAAAATATGAAGAAAGATTTTCACCTCAAGGGATTTTATCCCTCGTGGAACTTGATATATCTAGAGGTAACATGGATTTATGATGGTGATTTACAATGTTATCAAGCTCATTAGTGTTACAAATATGGTTAGAATTGAGCCCTAGTGTGTGCATAGAAAAAGCATTTTAAGAGAAAATATTTTTCATCCTCCACTTTTGTAGTATCACAAAGATTACATATTCTTTCTTCCCAAGGTATTTTAGGTCTTGTCTAATGTCCAGTTTCATTATNCATTATGAATCAATTCTAATCTTTTTCTTTAAGTTAACAATTAAAAATATATATATATATATATATATATATATATATATATATTATATTGCAACTCGGGGCTGATAGTTTCTTTGTAGTACATTATCTTTTTTTTCCTAATATCTCTATAAACTTTCTTATTTTTATTTCCTTATGACTTCACAAACTCTCTTTAAATCTAGTGGTAATGGTGCTTTTGATATTATCTAGATTTTGGAGAGTGTCCTCATATTGAATCATGCAATGTTTTATTCAAGAAGGAGAAACTTATGACATCCTTTCTTAAGGGTGGCATTTATCAATAAAAGAGCATTCTTATGTAACCCTCTATTAAATCTCGAGTGACCATTATCAAGAGAATCCTTATGTGATCCTCTTATAAGTAATGTTAGTAAGAATTTTATTTTCTATGTTAGATAATTATGCGTGTACATCAAGTATCTAATCATAACTTTATTTCAACTTTTAAAAAGAGAATAGAGTAGAAGTTACGCTTAATTTTAAGATTATAAAATATAAAGAATTTATAGATTTCCTTAAATGTTTTTAGATATTTTTCTCAATCATTTCTCCACATAATATTTCTAATAAAATTTATAATACACATCAACTCTTAAATACTTATATTAATTGAATATCTTGATTATAAGTAAAATTAAAAATGACTTTCTTAAACCTTATCACTATTTATGGGCATACCTACATTGGAAAAAAAATTAAAAAATGAAACTTTTAATTACAATTAAAAAAAATTGGAAGTTTCTTATTTGATTTTCAAAGTAGTAAGGACTCTTTATAAAAATAAAAATAAAAGAATTTCTAGTGTAATTTTTTTTAAATAAAGAGATAAACAGTTTCCACTAAGAAACACCCATCGAGGACCGATGACTCTCTCTCTCTCTCTCTCTCTCTCTCTCTCTCTCTCTCTCTCTCTCTCTCTCTCTCTCTCCCCCACACACACACATACTCAATTGGTTAAGCTTATTGTGATGGATATGCATTATGCACACATGCCTTCACAATCCACACCTTACAATCCAATCCTCTTTCTCTTTGTAATATCCCAACTGATATTCTATCTTATTTGATAATATGTTTGTGGTTTTTGTGCTTCAGGTGTGCTATAAATATAGTAAAATTTTGCATGCAAAACCGTGTCTTGCCAAAAATCCCTAAAATAAAGCAAATCTGGCGATAAATAGGAAATATGACGCAACAGGATTTGAAGAACATACCAATAATTATAGTTGTGATAGTTCTTCAATATAAATGAGACACATGCCATGCAAGAGATGTATCCTAGAAAATGTGTTGCTTCTCCAGGAGGTTCGTCCATGCAATAAAAATGACCCTTCTCTAAATAATGATTATGTCGTAACTATTCCAATACTTGTCAGATGAGGCTGAGACTTTCCAGACTTGGTAGTGTACCCTTCCTGGATATTTTGATGGGCGCATGCAAGAGTTATGACCTCTCTAAGACCAATAGATAATTGTTTCCTTCTGAGGGAGTGACACCCTTGTTTTACATGTGTGGAGCTGGTATCTCTCTTAGATGTTCATTCTACAGCCTGTTAGCTCCCAGTATAATAGCATGCCCCTTCCGAGAAGAATGGAAGTGACATGCAAAAGAAATACTGAGTTCCTGAATCCTAGTGAATTGATCTGGTATTTCCATATGTTTCCAGCAGTAAAGCACGAACCTGCAATAATATATTCACATATATGTTGGATCTCTAAATAACACTGAATACGATGAATAGCTGATGGTGGATCTGAGTGATCTACCCTAGAGTGATTAGGACAGATAGATTTAGCTGCCAAAAACACTTGTTAGCTAAAGGCTTCCGTCTCCAACCCCAACTTGTTGCTCCGGCTACTGTTATTGCTGCTCTCAAAACCAAACTCAAATATAATAATAATCATGGATGTCCTTTTGGTTCAACCAACCTTCTTATATATATTTTAGGTTTAGCATTCCACTTTTAGGGTTTTCACTTTACTTTTTGCATGCATGCACTTCTAATTAATCATTGACTTAAGACTAGAGAAATAAGGCTTACATGCTTTGCATGCTTTATGGTAATAAATCTAATGCCCCTATTTACTATACCGATGACTTAATAATATTGAATAATTATTCTAATATGCTCCTGGTATTAAATGTCCTCATTCAATTCCCTATTTATCAGTAACAGGACATTATAGTCCTCCCTGGTATTAAATGTCCTTAAGCAATGCCAACGCAACTCCACAATCAATCAACTATACCAACTGAATCCGGGGATGATCCCAGGGTCCCAAATTAACCTAGGATATCTATAGCACCCTCTACTCAAATAATTGCAGTACACGATACCATTACAAGATATCCCATGGAATCCTCCTATAAGTATAGTAACTAACCACAGTGTAAATGAGGTACCATCACAAAATACCGCCTAAAAGCATCCTCTAGCAATCACTAAAATTCCAGTCACTGTAATCCTAGGGTCCCAAATCAATCTGAGAATTGTAGAGGTCAAAATTCATCCACCACTACCCTGCGTAGTATTGATGCAAGGAGCATCCTGTAGAATCCCAAGTAACCCCATTAGTAAACATTGTATCCATTCCTCATAAGGTCTCCCACTTGGATCCCAATGCAAACTTGTGCATCTTTCATCAAAATATCCCAAGGATATTGTGTGATTATACCCTTGGCTAGGAATTTCTTCCCAAGAATTGCCCACTCAATAGGACACCAACTCTTAATCCCTCTCTAATCCAACCCCCAAAAAGGACCTTATCCAAAAGCACCATCACAAGGAATAATACTACCAAGCTGACATTCTGCCCTTCTAATTTCAACTGGAATGCTCATATACTACTGCCCAATTTATCGATCTAGGACAACCTGTAAAACCATCCTCCATTATGCAAATGTGGACTCAAGCTACTAAAAGCCTTGTCTATGTACTCTTGAAGAGGACTTCTTTGAAATACAATAGCATGTTTCTTCTATTGCCCCATCAAGGAATCTAACTTCTCTTCAATACTAGAAATCCTAACCACTGACTCGATACATACAACTCAAAGAACTGTTAGCTCAACATACCATTGTAATATGGTGTCACGAAGTATCTTGGTCCTCTCTTTCATTGCTAGAATGATTTATTTAACACATGCAATCTTCTTTCAGTGACTATCATCTGGGATCTCTATCTCATGCCTATATAAACTCTCCCTAACCTACATGTGGGACTTCCCAATGTCTCGACTGTTGTGCTCATTGCCTTACACCTCATGTATCTCGCTTGTCATAACTATCTGAACTCCCATTATAGGTGATGAAGAGTGTACCAATTCCAACTCATCATACAACTTATCCATAATATGACTATCGGATGTGCTGGTGTCACTAGACTCATAGTATGGCTCTAATGTTATCTCCTAATGCACATCCCCATCATGTATTGTTAACTCCAAATCAAGATCACCATCAACCTATACTTCAGGCTCATCTTTATCCACTCCTGCAACTATGTTTTTAAGGAAATCCTTATCCAAATCCTTGGGTTGGCTCTCGAACTTGATGGTGTAATAGTATTGAAAAGACAATGCTACACATACCTCACCAAGGCTATATATTCCCGATATTGAGGCAAGAATTGCAGTGTTTCTAACCTCTACAAATTTTCAGTCAAAATCCTTCTCATTGTCTTCATGTTCAAGCCCACAGCTAGCCAGGAACATGCTCTGATACCACTGTAATATCCCAACTGATATTCTATCTTGTTTGATAATATGTTTGTGATTTTTGTGCTTCAGGTGTGCTAGAAATATAGTAAAATTTTGCATGAAAAACATTGTGATGCCAAAAGGCCCCAAAGTATAGAAAATCTGGAGAAAAAATAGGAAATACGACTCAACTGGATTTGAGGAACATACCAATAATTATAGTTGTGATAGTTCTTCAATGTAAATGAGACATGCATTCAATGCAAGAGATGTAGCCTAGAAAATGTGTTTCTTCCCCAGGAGGTTCACACATGCAATAAAAATGCCCCTTCTATGAATGATGATTATGTCGTAATTGTTCCAATAATTGTCGGATAAGGTTGAGACTTTCCAGACCTGGTAGTGTACCCTTCCCAGATATTTTGATGGGTGCATGCAAGAGTTATGAGCTCTCTAAGACCAATATCAAATTGTTTCCTTCCGAGGGAGTGACGCCCTTGTTTCACACATGTGGATCTGGTATCTTTATTATATGTTCATTATATAGCCTGTTGAGCTCCCAGTATAATAGTATTCCCCTTACGAGAAGAATCGAAGTGACATGTAGAAGAAATATTGAGTTCCTGAATCCCAACAAATTGTTCTGGTATATCCAGTTGTTTCCTATAGTAGAACATGAACCTGCAATAATATATTCACTTATATTTTGGATCTTTGAATAATAATGAATAAGATGAATAGTTTATGGTTGATCTAAGTGATCTACCCTGGAGTGATTAGGGAAGATAGATTTTGCTTCCAAAAACACTTGTTAGCTGAAGACTTCCGTCTCCAACCCCAACTTGTTGTTATGGCTACTGATGTTGCTTCTCTCAAAACCAAGCTCAAATATAATAATAATAATCGTGGATGTAATTTTGGTTCAAATAACCTTCTTATATACATTTTAGGGTTAGCATGACACTTTTATGGTTTGCATGTCACTTTTAGGGTTTACACTTTACTTTTTTCATGCACGCAATTCTAATTACTCGTTGACTAAAGACTGAAGAATTAAGGCTTGCATGCTCTGCATGCTTTATGATAATAACTCCAATGGCCCTCTTTAATATACTGATGGCTTAATAATATTGAATAATTGTTCTAATATGCTCCCGGTATTAAATGTCCTCAGTTAATTCCCTATTTATCAATAACAGAACATTACACTCTTTGTCAAGACTTTATTCATACATTCAACCTGACATCCAAATTAAACTTCATAATAAATTTATTGTAGATAAAGGGGATTGAATTATGTGGGTTTAGAGTCTAGCTACATCATTCATTCACAGGAAGAATCAATCCCAAATCAAGAGTCAATGAGGACAAAAATAAGTGGACACACTCTCTCTCTCTCACACACACACACACATTGTGTATATGTAGAGATTCTACAAGGATGTCATCTAAAACAATAGCACTAGGACTTTCATCCCCAACAACAAACTTTGTATCCCCACTTGCACCCTCAAAAATTCTATATCCACTTATACCCACAACCTTTCTATCGTTTCCTACACCACCTGTTATACCAAAATCCTGTCATCGCCATGTGATAAGATCCTTGACTTACATATTTTCCTTTAATCCCAGCACTTGGAGAGAAAACCCATGTTTTTTGTCAATCTTTCATGAAAATACTCAGCACCGAGCTTTCCCTATTAACTATGAGCGGTACCTTGCTCGCACCGCCTGTATCTTTTTTACCATAAGAAGTGCCACTACTTATAGCCTTTGGTCCATAAGCATTTTTAACCTGAACCGCTCTATCATAAGAGGCAAAAGGCGATACCCTGAGTAAAATGGGAAAAAAGAGAGGTTTCTTGAGGCTTCTAGATCATGAGCCTCGTGTCCTCTCTTATCCCTAACATTGTGGGTCATTTGAGCTCAAGATTCCCCATCATAGGATCTTGGAGGCCACCCCATCCACAAATCTCTCAACCATTCCTATCCATTGATCCTTATAAATACAAGCTCATGTCCATGGTTGAGGGGAGAAATTTAGAGGTATTGTTATGCTGTTGGATTGACCACTTGGCCCAAGTCATTTGAGAGCATAGAGAGCAAAGTTAGAGCTTATAGGGATGAAAGTGTTGATTTCATGGAGATGCATGTCGACACTAAGGCTTAATTGGTTGTAAAATTCTTCATTCATCTTAATGCAAAGCTGATTTCCATCCCACATTATTGTTGTTCTGATTTCGCATGTAAATGTTGTTGGATTCTTTAGTCACTGACATGGATAAATAGATTATGTTCTGGTAGCTTTGATGTGTTTGTGTGTTTTATTTGATTGCAGGTGCACAGGTTCACTATCGAAGCAGCATTCCAGGTGTCTACAACATCCAGGGAGGGTCTTCATCCTTTGTCATTCACTCATTTGTTCTGGATCTGATCCATTCAGACCAGAGGAACAACTTCTATCCGCAGAAGGTGAAATATTCCTGCTTACAAATCTAGGGACTCCACTGGGGAATAGTTATATGTATCAGTTGATCTGATCTTCCTCAGTTCTTCAACTCTTGTCTGAATCCAGAATCCATCTCCAACTCTCCCCAGTCAGATATGTTATCTGACTCAGTGAATTTTGGTTTGAAACTTCCAGATCTGTCTAGATCTGAATTATTTCGACTTTTTATGCTCTTTTTTACTATCAATCCATCAATTTTTTCCTTGATCTGATCAATTTCTAACTTGATCTTTCATTCTCCTTTGTGTTTTGGATCTATTCAGGGAACTGCACATGTTCTGTTGGCAAGAAGCGGTGCCACCGCCTGAGTCAAGTTAGCCATAAGCGGTGCCACCGCCTAAATCCAGTGAGCAAGGAGCGTTTTTGCCTCAAAACCACCTGTTAGCAGCTTCATCTACGTGGTGCCAGGTAGGCCATGTTCCAGACTTTGTATTTTGACTTTTGTGTGTTTTTGGCTTACTTTTTTATGAAAATGAAGTGTATTTAAAAAAAAATGCTCCCTCATGGCCGGGAGGGGCCATGAATTGTATATTCAGCAGTCACTTTGATTGTTATATTCTTTCTGCATTCAAAGAGAGTTTATGTTTCTTGCGTTGGATTTTACATTATTTTCTTTGCTTGAAACCTCTTACTCTTTTCTGTAGATATTATTCATTGGAATTGGAAATATACATTTCATTTTCATGTGTAGCCTTTGGTTTGTTTTGGACTTGGAATGCATGAATGATCCATGTTGTTTCGAGTCTTTCTTTGCTTGGGGTGATTCTTGTTTCCTTTTGCATGCTGATTTTTTCAATGCTTGGTAGGAAAGTTGGTTCTTCATTTCCTTATCTGTTTCAAAGAGAAGTTTTAGTTTTCTCTCTCCTTTGCTTTATTCGCAAGCGTTGCTGAACGATTTTCTTCTTGTTTTGTGCATGATTGTTTGAAATTCTAGATCTTACTTTCATTAAGAAGAAATATCTATTTTCAGCTTTGTGTGCATTAGAGTTAGTTTTGTTTGGAAATGTTACTGAAATCGTCTTTCCATCAAGTTTTATGCATCTTTTTCAAGCATGAAAAGATAGGAAATATTTTTGGTTTATTTATGTTAGATGTTCTCTAGATCTCTTTTTTATTTGCTTTAAAGATTGTTTGGGGTGCATTGATATTTCACTTTTCATTTAAAAAGATAGAATTGCATTTGCATTTGGGTGTGCACTTTTGGGAAGAAAAGTAAATCTCTCTCCCTCTCTTAGGTAGAATTTCATTGAAGAGGAAAATTTGCATTGTCATATAGATCAGTGTGCATCTTCTTTAAATTCATTTTTTCACTCCATGGTTCCACCTATACGCACAAGATAAAATTAACGGTAGTACTAGGTTAAAACTTTTAGCAATTTGAGTGATAATTTAGAGATGTGTTCGGGCGTCATTAAGCATAGGAGCTATTGTTACTTGTCCGTATTACATCCCGGGACTCACGCGGTTCTTCCACATATCGTCGGTATATCAAACGGCCTTTCATGTACCCTTGAGATATATAGAAAGGTACTTCACGTACTCAATTGTATATCGGAAGGCCCCTTGTGTATGGTTATGCATTAGACAACACTACTACTGATTTGAGCTCCCATGTACCTTGCGTATATCGGGAGACCCTTTTAGGAATCCTCAAACCATCTGAGTTATCCTTTTGGCCTGTCCTGTGAGGTTCCTGACTCTTATCCACTCCTTTCACATGTTTTCTTCTTTCTTTTAGTTTGAGTAGTACATGCTTGTGTGTGGTATTTAGGAGGTTTTTATAGAGATTAGAGATGGCATCCCAATCTAGGACTACTACTCAAGAGGTCCCTTTCCAAGGTGTACCTTTTGTATTCCCTCCAAGTGAAGGTATTGGTCCTCCCTTTATTGCCACTCTAAATATTCTTGGATTAACTATAGGATGACCGGTCTGGTTGTTTAATCCAGTAATTCCTGTTACACCTAATGTCTCAAATGTCGCCTCTCCTCCGAGAGAGGATCGACCTCAACCTAATCCCTCTCCTTCTTCGTCGGTTGTTGTTTCACCCCTTTCTTCTTCTTCGCTTGACCAAATCTCTATGGTTAGTAGTCATGTGGATAAGAAGAAGAAAAAAGGGAAGGATAAGAAGAAGAAGGATAAGAAAGAGAAAAAATAGCAACCATCTGCTCTTGATGGTGCTCGTTCCTAAGAGAACACTCAGAAAACCCAAGTTCCCTTGTAAGCTTTGCAAGGGGGACCACCTTCTTAAGGAGTGTCCCTGTCTCTCCCGTGTACAAGAAGAGTGGTCTAAAAGGTCCAAACCATTTGTGTCATCAACGTCTGATCATCATGTTGATGATACTCCCTCAACCGGTGAACCATTGGTAAAAGGTCGTAAGGGTAAAGTTTTGTATCCTTGTTTGCTATGCAAGGCTATGCATTGTACTTTTCTTTGTCCAAGTATGGATGAAGCTTCGCGTTGGTTGGAAAATATTACTGATCATCAACAGGTGATTCCAACAGGTGATAGTAAGTTATCCCTCGATCCCCCACTGGTTGACCAAGTGGTCGATTCTGATTTATTTGTGATTGATCCCACTCTTCCTTCGGAGAGTGAAGTGGTTGAGTTGACATCATTTCCACCTGATCCCGCTCTTTCATCAGAGAGTGTTAAGACTGAAGTAGTCTCTCTGACCAAATATTTGTCTTGTTCTTCTCTTCTAGTAGAGAATGAACTAAATCCTGCTAAAGTTTTTATGCTTCGTTCTGATTGTTCTCGACAAGAGGAAATTTTGAATGTTTCGACAGAACCCTCTCCGAGTAGTGAGGTTATTTCCTTTGACTAGAGTAACCTAACAGAGTCTCGTCTTCATTCAAGTGTTCCTTTCCAAATAGTTGTGAATGTTACTGCTAGGTGGATACTTCACACTATTGTTGACAAAGGGGCTTCTGTTAGTATTCTATCCTCAACTGCTTGGCAAGCTTTAGGTTCTCCTCAGCTTGTGCTAGCCACCAATCAGATACTGGCTTTTAATAGAAGACCTACTGCACCTTTAGGGACCCTTCCTTATTTACCTATTACACTAGGAGGGAAAACTGTCTGTATTGATGTTATGGTGGTCCAAGGTCCTTTAGATTTCAATCTACTCCTTGGACGTGATTATGTGTATGCCATGAAAGCTATAGTGTCCACACTCTTTAGAGTTATGCATTTTCCCGATGATGGAAAGATTGTGACCATTGATCAGCTTTCTTTTGTTACACTTGACCATCGCGTGACTCCTAGTAATCAGACCTCCCTGAATCTGCCGCATGTTCTTGTGGTTTCTTCCCCTTCTTCTAGTTAGCTTCTTCCCATCATGTTGGATAGGAACAAGTTTCAGAGCATAGTTTACTTTTGGTTTCAAGCTCGTTAAAAAATAAAATCACTCCTCAAGCATAGTTTACCTTTTGGTTTCAAGCTTGCATAAAAATGAAACCATGTGGTGAGCATAGTTCCCATTCTGTGTCAATCTCGTTAAAAAATGAAACAGATGCCTATGAGCAAAGTTTCCATTCTATGTCAAGCTCGTTAAAAAATGAAGTGGATCTCCTCAAGCATAGTTTACCTTTTGGTTTCAAGATTGCATAAAAATGAAACCATTTATGAGCATAGTTCATTTTCTATTTCAAGCTCGTTAAAAAATGAAGTAGGTTTCCTTAAGCATAGTTTACCTTTTGGTTTCAAGCTTGCATAAAAATGAAACCATGTTCCAAGCATAGTTACCTTCCTTTTCAAGCTTGTGTAAAAATGAAACAGATCCCCTTCCCTTGAGTCGAGTCTTCACTTTAGTGTTAAAACTTGAACCTTCTTTTTGCCTGCCTGATTCTCGTTCTTCTTACCCCCCTGGTGAACATTTTCACATTAGTAACCAGGTTTTTAGGTTGGGTATGGAAGAAGAATTGTCAAATGAAACGAAGCTTGGGGGCATGTCGAGCCACTAGCAACCATGCTAGGGGTAATCTTTGCTAGCAATCATGCTGGGGGCAAGATTCCAACCTCTTTATCTCATGTTAATGGGATTTTTCAAGCATAGTTTACCCATTGGTTTCGAGCTTGCGTAAAAATGAAACCAATATTTGAGCATTCTTTCAACTGATCTTCGAGCTCGTTAAAAATAGTAAGTTGGTGTTGAGATTACTTTTCATTTTTTGTGCTTTGGTTAAAACATGAAAAGTGGTTTGAGCTTAGTTTATTACTTTTTCGTGCTCTGGATTCAAACATGAAAAATTCTAATGGAGTCTTCTTTAAACTTTTTTCGGACTCCCTAAATATGAAAAGATTGGTGAGTGATCTTGTCTTCTTCACGCTCATTAAATCATTTGAAGAGTCGTCTCTCCAATGGTATGTTATCTCTTTTTCGGTTCGGATGGACTATTTACGAAAAAGGAACACTCCAACCAATCATGACTGGAAGAGTTCTCTAAGGTATGATTTTACACTTTTTCAGGCCTTAGGGACTAAATCATACAAAAAAGGACCTTTTGGAGTCTTCTTCCGTAATCGTTCAGACTCTCTAAACATGAACGATACCGAGTTTTCTTTCATTGGACTCATTAAATTAAACATTGAGAGACCCATTTTGGGAACGAACCCCTCCTCTTTCAGGTTCATAAAACATATGAGTTTGGACTTGTCTTCAGACAAGCTATACCAAGTGTTTGTTACCCTCTTTGAACTCGTAAAACCGAAAAGAGTCACTCATCGATCATGATGGGGAAAATGGGAAGGGAATAATTTTGCAAATAAATGGCAGTAGTTTGTCATTACCTTTGAACATGGCACTTGTCTTCATATCATGTTAGTCAATTGGATATTCAACTGATCTTTGTGATGATCCACTTTCATGAGTCATGCAACTCCTTTGAGTCTTTCAAAAGAATGCATTGTCCACTGTCGCATCGTGAGTTTGTCCGTTCGTTCATGTTTCCAATTCTTTTGTTGTGCCGCCCGATGTTCAAAGGGGAATTGAATAAGTTTTTCCTCTGCAGTCAGAACAGTCTCCATGTTAGTACTTTTGAGTCAGTCCTATGGTTACTACATTCACATCGTTCCATAACTATGTTCTGAGTTTCGTGTCGTCGATGTGGGACTCGTCATGGCCCTCCTTCGACGAGACTATTCCATTCGACATCAGTTCATCATCTGGGAAATAGTCTTAGAAACAAAAACTTAGTACCTTGAGATCTGTATGCCTTAATGACAGATTCTCTCACTCTCGACATAGGTTCACATCATTGACCTTTGATCGATAGAATCGAGTGGGTGTTCGACATCAGGATATCTATTAACACTTAGTAGATTGTACTAGGGTACCTTGGGAATCGTTCACATCAATGGGGATCTCCCTCGCACTTGTTAACGGTTCACATCATTGGCCAGTAATCAAGTGGTTTCTACCATGTTTGATGTCATATCAATGTAATCACATGGATAGAATCGTACTTTGCAGAAGATGAGACAAAGACCCCGGGTATTTGTTTAAAGCGCTCATTGATTTTCCCTAGGTTGCGATGGAGTTTTGTATATCTAGCATGGATCCGCATTTGTATGGTCGTGGATATGCTCAAATTTGCATCTATATGACATAGATCTACGTTGTATGTCTGGTAGCTATGTCCAAGTTTGAGTCCTCTATCACATGGATCTACGCTGTATTCTAGTAGCCATGCTTGTTTATTCCTCCCATGGATCTGCCTTGTATTGGTCTGCATCCATGAGTTGGTTACTTGTGTCTATGAGTCAAAAATATTGATGTACTACAGATGCCTACTTGACGACATGCTCCAATCGAGCCGACATTTTCACCCCGTAGCGATGACTTGTTCTCTCAAAGCTCTTGTTTATTGTATCCCTCTAAGACTCATGCTTTGGGGGGCATTTTGTTATACCAAAATATTGTCATCACCATGTGATAAGATCCTTGACTTACATATTTGCCTTTAATCCTGGCACTTGGAGATAAAACCCATGTTGTTTGTCAATCTTTCATGAAAATACTCAGCACTGTGCTTTCCCTGTTAACCATGAGCAGTACCTTGCTCACACCGCCTGTATCTTGTTTACCATAAGTGGTGCCGCCACTTATAGCCTTTGTTCCATAAGCGTTTTTAACCTGAACCGCTCTGTCATAAGAGGCAAAAGGCGGTACCCTGGGTAAAATGGGAAAAAAGAGAGGTTTCTCGAGGCTTCTAGATCATGAGCCTCGTGTCCTCTCTTATCCCTAACATTGTGGGTCAGTTGAGCTCGAGATCCCCCATCATAGGATATTGGAGGCCACCTCATCCACAAATCTCTCAACCATTCCTATCCATTGAGCCTTATAAATACAAGCTCATGTCCATGGTTGAGGGGAGAACTTTAGAGGTAGTGTTATGCTGTTGGATTGATCACTTGGCCCAAGCCATTTGAGAGCATAGAGAGAAAAGTTGGAGCTTATGGGGATGAAAGTGTTGGTTTCATGGAGATGCATGTCGACACTAAGGCTTAATTAGTTGTAAACTTCTCCATTCATCTCAATGCAAAGCTTATTTCCGTCCCACATTACTATTGTTCTGATTTCGCATGTAAATGTTGTTGGATTCCTTAGTCACTGACATGGATAAATAGATTATGTTCTGGTAGCTTTGATTTGTTTGCATGTTTGATCTGAATGCAGGTGCACAGGTTCACTATCGAAGCAGCATTCCAAGTGTCTACGACATCCAGGAAGGGTCTTCATCCTTTGTCGTTCACTCATTTGTTCTGTATCTGAACCATTCAGACCATAGGAACAGCTTCTGTCCGCAGAAGGTAAAATATTCCTGCTTACACCACCACCCATAGCTGCAAAACCTGCCACTTCACCACCCACGTCTTCAATCACTCCATTTCCTTCTCCTCCTCCTCCACCTACGAGTGCATTGCTTCCTTCCAACATATCCTCCACTCTCCCTCCACCACCACCACCCATCATATCCTCTCTTATTAAAGGAATAATTGGAGTGGAAACACTTCCTACACTAATCAAAGAGAGAAGAATGTACAAAGATTTAAAAAGGAAAATTTACAGTAATGAACATTACATAAGCATACAACTCTTAGATAATGATTTACAGGGGAAACCCTTCTGGTAGAAAACACAAAAACTCCAAATCACACTCAAATGTATTAATAAACAAAAAAATGGTTAAAATACATTTCAAAGTCTATGTGCTCACATTAGGAGTGTTCAATAGCATAAGCATTATGGAAAAAAAATTGCAGCATAATAGTAAGTAAAAAAATCATGCACATTATTTTCTTCATCCCTAACACTCAATGAATAGGCACAACAAAAACCATAAACCATTTATTGTTTTCCAATTATATATGTTGGAAACCATCAACAATTATTTGGCCAATTGTTGTTGTTTCTTAGCCTACATTGCTTGTTAGTGATCTAAACATATTCTATGTCACTACTTGACAGTTATTCCCTACCATTGCATAGCAATTATTCTCTACCATCGCTTTGCCATTTATTCTCTACTAAATCTCAACATCATTACTTTATAAACTATAGGAATGCAAGGTGTATAACATGCCTATCCCAACATTCTTCCACTTGTCATATACATTGCAAGAGTATATGAGAGAATGAATTAAATTGTGAGTTATTTGGTAAGGATTGCAAAGCCCATAGATTGACAACACGACTTGAATTTGTATGTTCTTTCTAGTTTCATCAATGCACCTACAACATTTTCCGAGTGTTAACTTTCTATAGTATCACCTTTCTATAATCTACCATGTACTCCCAAATGAAATGGTATTGGATATCAATATGCTTTGTCTGCACATGAAAGGTTGAATTCTTAGCTAGAGAAATAGCATTATTACTATCATAGTGAATTGTAATAACTCTTTGACTTAAATTTACATATGAACATAGTTTCATAATCCAAATGACCTCCTTATAGGCATGAGTAGTTCCCTTGTACTCTTCCTCTATAGTGGACAAAGTGACCATATCCCATCACTTGCTCATCCAACCCACTATTCAACAAATAGTAGAAACACATATCCACTGGTAAATATACTTCCATCTACATCCTCGATCCAATCAGAATCCATGTAACCCAATATGTCCACTAAGTGTGGGATCTCATGAAACATTACTATGGTAAGAAATTGAATACTCAAATGCACGTCACAAACACTTGTCGAATATCCTTGTAACGTCCCCAACCCTTCGACCGGTGAAGACGACGCTACCAAACCCTTATCTATCTGGGTAACTAGCCCCATGAATATGTACATACATAAAAACTGAAATGCTTTGAAGTAGAACATCCAAAGATGCATAATTATTCAGCATACAGCGGAAGCAAAACATACATTCAAGCATTCAACATATTCATCATAATTCATTAAACATCAAATATGATTGCAGATATTGAACACAAGAATACTTATCTTATGAAGAACTTGTCTCGCAACTAGCTACGTCACTGCAATGTTCCACCCAACCATGGGCCAGTGTGCTCTTTAATCTCTCAGAAACACTGCCACCCCCGAGCTGGGCATGATTCCCCAAAAATAAGGAACTAAGTAGGCTCACACATAGCCAAAGATACACAAATCATCCAAGCCAACACAGTTGGGTTTATCAGGCCATCAGGGAGCTAGGAAAAGCTGAATGTTAAGATGGTGGGCTCACTGAAGAGCTAAGGACACCTACACCGGAACTAGCCCTACTTCTAGGACACCCACACACACCCAACACAAGGAAATCAATCTTGTCTCTACACACAGTCCCTCAGGCCCTGACTTCCCTTCCAGTGCTATTCAGGGGTTGTGGAGAAGAAAGCCAGCCCTCTAGCTCTATCTATGTGGCTCCCAAACACACCAAGTTTATCAAGCATACCAAGCCTTCATTCCCACTCCAACACAGTCCAAATACCAACCTCTGCATACACATAGCAAAACAAGAGATTCACAGCTATGGGGAAGAAAATCAAACACCACAAAACAACCGAGGTGACAATTTGGGTAATACGCAGCCCTGACTGAGAAATTCGATTCCTGAGTCGTTCTTGGCCCTATCATGGCCAAAACGACTCAATAAGAACCCACAGCAACACAGAAATGTAAATGAACCCACAGCAAACCAAAATCGTGGGGAAACCAATGACAATCGATTTCGCAGCTGCGTGAGGAAGGAAAAATAACCCACATGGAGGTGAATTCACACGGTTAGATCCACAATGAAGAGAAATACACACAACAAAATCCCCAACTACAAAATTCACACACACAGCAAAATCGTGCATGTGAGGCCACTCTCCTAGCTCTCTACATGAGTAAAAATGCCAAAACCTCTACATCAAGAGAAGAAAACGACTGTCTCTTCATGAGGATGGGAAAGAATGCAAGAATGCCCACGTGAGGGTGAAAGATCCTGCTGGTGGAGTGTGCGTGTGGGCAAGGACTGACAGTCCTGCCACACACCATTGCCCAGCAATAACTTCCCAACTAACAACAAAGGTTTTTAATTTGGTAGTTGACTGATTGAGACAAGGGAAAGTGAGTAAGTCAAAAGGGTGTGTGACAACTAAATGGGTTTAACAGCTGACACTTGGCTTTTCCCCATTGGCCCAAAGTTTAATAATTTCCCTCCCTATCCTTAGGAAAATCATGCCCTTTTCATCATGGTTGCATTGACATAGCTGGTTGGGGTTTATTTTAATTAAAAAGAATATTTACATGATGCCAAAACTATAATGTGTCGGATATCACGATATACCATCGGCAACGATTTTAATCACCGGAGCATTAAACGCTAAATCGATGGTGGGGCTTTTGCCTTTAGCTCCACACCACGATTAATTACAATATATGCATCATATACATTTAATGCAAATGGGGTCAAAACCAAGGTGTTACAATCCTCTTTAATGTAGCCTAAAGTTCACTTCTAGGGTTAGCCATGAATCGACACAAAAATCCCATTGCTTGGAAAATGCTTGGTCTAGTATAGACCATAAAATACATCAAACTATAAATTAAACTAGAATAAATATTAAAAACAATATCCTACATCTTTCAAGTTGTTGTAAGACATTTTTCAACGAAAAGCTTAGTTACCACCGAAATTGGAACACTCAATGGTCTGCAATCTAGCACGCAAAATTGTTGTAGCATAGAGTTCACATACTTACTCTAGCTCAATCAAAGCTTTATATTAACTCTATTTCTCATCATATCCATTCCTAATATTTGTGTTGCAACCCCCAATTCCTTGATGTCAAGTTATGTTAAAAGTTGAGACGTAAAATCACAAATCACATATGCGTTGTTACCAAAAATTAACATATCGACTACATACAAAGTGATAAGAAGTAAATTACCACCATCATGTTTTAATACACACATCGATATGATTTGGACCTCAAAAATCCCAGACCTAAAACAAAGGAATCAAACTCTTGGTGCCACTTTCTAGGAGACTACTTGAGACCATGTAAATAATTTTTTAACTTGCAAACGAATGACTCTTTACCTTTTTTCAATGTATTTCTCTACTTGTGCCATATATATATCCTCCTTCAAGGTTCGATGTAGGAATTTTGTTGTTTTCAAATCCTTCTATTTTATCTTTAAATAAAAAATTGTTTCTACAAAAACCAACTCTCACCGAAGTATATTCTCTCAACCCAAGAATATCCTTTCAAAACCAACCTTGACATGTGTTTTTCAACATTACCATATGAACTGAGCTTTCTTTTGAACACCCATTTACATTGCACAAGTTTTTTTCCATCAAGAAATGCTACAAAGTCCCATGTATCATTATTTTTAAGTGCAACCATCTCGCCATACATCACCAATCTTCATGACTCCTTATCTTCCATTTCCATTGCCTCTTTCACAGTTCTACGTTCATCAATGTTAATAGATAAAGAAAATACACGTGCTAAATCATTTGGACTATAATGATAACCTATCTGGTTGTCTTATTTCCCAATTGGACCTCCTTAAAGTTTGAGGTGCATTTTATTACTCCTCTTATAAATTGTTTGATCCCTCTCCTCATTAGGTCCATCATGAAATTCTTGTTCATTTTTTTGTTCAAATTTCTGAGTCTTGGGTGGTAGCTTAGCAACCAACTTCTTCTCCTCCTCTTTTGGCTGCATCACTATGAATGAAGTTTTAGACAATAAATTAGAACATAGGCGTAAATTAGACAGTAACTACTTCAAAACATAAGCATAAATTCAAAATTCAAGGGAGGGTTGTGCTATGGCATGCCCCAAGGTGTGTTGGATTCTTGTGTTGTGTTTCAATATATTATGTTGGTTTCATAGCTTATTATGATTTGTGTTAGCGACTAGATGTTTCAAATTCATGGTTAAGCATGTTTTGACAGATAGTAACTTGTATGATTATGTGTGATGTGTGGTTGAGTACTAATAGTGTACCTACACAATATATGTGAGCATTAGCTACACTTACATAACTCGTCTACATATGTATAAAGCATATTTTAATTAGGAATTCATACGTCATAATTCACTAATTACATTGCTATGACCTATTTAGTTAAGAAATTATATTATTACATCAAGTTAGTAATGAATGGGTGATTAAATGTGATGGGGGTTAATTATTAATTGTAACTAGTAAAACGATATAATTTCAATGATATCAATAAAGATAATAAGATTTGGATTAACTTAATTATTGAATGGAATACTTGGTTGCTACATCATTAAATAAGTATTAATGGGGTCAATTATTGTGAATAAGGTTAATATCAACTTGGTTAATAAACGATAATTAAAGGATTAATTATAATTAAGGTTCCATTGTTGAACATTGTGAATAGTTCCATGAATGATGATTATGGTTAATTGTAATTAATAAGAATGTGGTAGTAAATCAATGTTAATTAGAATTATTTATAATTAATTAAGACTAACTATAATTAGTTAGAAGGTGGCGATGAATGAGTATTAATTATGATTAATTATTGTTAAGCTTCAATAGTTGACTGTGGTAGATAGTTCCATGCATAATCATTAAAGTCAAATGAGTATTAATTAGTAATAATAAATGATTAATTAAAAGTCTAAATCATGTTTATTTGGTTGAGTGTCAAATGTGTTAACAATATAATAAATGGTGTTGGGATTTTTAAAAAAAAGAATATTATTTAATGAATAAATTAATAGTTGATCGTGTTTTAATTCTAAATATGTGTTTACTACTGCGTATGGAAATGGTTAAATAAATAATTATTATTTATTATGAACTGATGTAATAATTATAATACTAAATCAAATTTATGTCGTAACTTGCAAACAACCACACATTAGAGAGAATTTGAGGTCAAAAATGGGCCTCCTAAGAGATGTACTACAAAAATATAAGATATATTAAAATATTATGAGTTAGGGGTTTTATGGGGTAGGTATATATGACAACTCACCTCCTACATTACTTTTTATGCACAATATAAATAACCATGGTTGAGTTACTTGTCTAAATTGACTATAAATAAAATTAATAAAATAACTCTACAATGATGTGACTAAGATTCATTGTAAATTCTAAAAATTTTATTGTCCTTTAGCATTTATTTGTCTTGAACTTGTAAATAAAATTAAACAAAAAATAATTTAATGTA
>LPNX010194613.1:1014-55771 GCA_001517045.1 Pseudotsuga menziesii | reverse complement strand
AAGGGTCTTTGGATTGGTCTTTGCCAGCTAGGGCAGCACCAATACTAGATGCCAAAGAGTGCATCTTTACAACTGTTAGTTTAATTTACAATAATAAACTTGATATGACAAAGAGAAAAACAATAACCTTGCAGGTCTATAGTCTCTGCCAAGGTGTACAATGCAACTTCAGGTTTTAAAGAGATACAATCGCAGCTTCAAGTCGCAGCAATTTCAGGGAGAAGAAATTCAATACAGGGTCTTCCAAAATGCAGCAATGCAAATGGTGAAACCAGCAAACAGGATAACAACTTTCAATATATAATCAGCTCCAAAACTCAGTGATATCAATCACCAGAGGAATTAGGGCACAACTTAGGGTTTTTGTGCACTTCCCATGGTCACAGGCAATACATAAAAATATTATGCAGCTCTTCAATGCAGCATGTAAACTCAATGTATACCTCAAATTATAAAGCTGGTCTCACTTGCTTACAACTCTCCCTCATAAAACTAGGTCAAACTATATAGTAGCTATGTGATATTCACACAATATTCACATAAAAACTCAGCACACGGGCTCGCAGGCTCATGCAGCCTTCAGTTCATTCCTCACAGTCCACGCTGTCTCTTCGCTGTCTCTTCACGCATTCAACGCAGAGCTTCACCATTCACGCAGCAGAGAAATGGTCTTCACGCAGCTTTCAGACTTCAAGTCGCAAAGGCAGAAGTCTCCAGTCTTCAACGCAAAGGCAGATAAATGGTCTTCACGCAGCTTTCAGACTTCAAGTCGCAAAGGCAGAAGTCTCCAGTCTTCAACGCAAAGGCAGATAAATGGTCTTCACGCTGGTAGCAATTTTTCCAACACAGCTATTATATATATATCAGTCAGTAGCATATCAGTCACAATATATATAATATATTTCATCATAAACGCAGCATACAATATTCTCCAGCATACAGTCTTCATTCATTATTCCGATACCCCATTACTTTTGCGGTTCTCACTGAGTCCATTTATAAATGCCTAGATGGGTTTTATTGATCTACCCCCATCAAATGACCTAGATGTTCCCTTTGCGCTCTTTAAAACTCTACCGCATTACTTGAAAATTTAGGCGCTTGCATTCCTACCACCCAGGCACAATTTAAGAGTGTCTCATACTTCTGCCCGAGGAAAGTAGCTGAGAGCTATTTACAGTTCCCCTCGAACTACTCAAGCGTCTTGCAAGACGATCAGCGACCGATATCAATGTTTCTCACCATATGGTGAACGACTGGCACAAGTTCTTAATCTGGCGCCCATTATTTACACTGAGCTTATGGTGTAGCAGCACGACGCACCAGGAGAAGAAGAGAGCATATGTGTCAGCATAAAATCACAGCATAAAACACAGTCTTTTCGTTCAATAGTAACGCAGCCTCAATCTTCTCCAGCATCTATCCTTCACTGGGCCTTCACGCAGACAGTCTCCCACTGTGGTCGCCAATGTAGTCTTTACAGCTCCACCAGCATAATATACACTACATGCGTAATATACCCCGCATCACCACCAGCATAATATACCACGCAGTCTCCAAAATGGGTAATATACCACGCAGTCTATATACCACGCAGTCTGAAGCATAATATACCACGCAATCTCCAAAAAAAGGTAATATACCACGCAATCTCCCACTGTGGTCTTCAAAAATGTATATTCCAGAAATTAGGGTTCGGTGTAGGTATACAATACAAGAATAGGTATAACGGTCTTCAAACAAATTGCAGCAGAATATCAATACACAGCAGAGTCCTCAGTTCTTATTCTCCTATTCATTGTGTATGCCAATATTCATCTTTGAGCAAAGTTCACAACAAATGATCTACAACCTACAGGAATTTTGGTAGGATCAATTGCAATTCTGGTATGAAGGCGCACCAGAGAGAAAAGTATGTTAAAAATAGGGTTTGCGGCACACCTATATTGTGCGAGATGCAGTCTTCAATGTAACATTCAATAACAAGGGCTCACTCAGAAATCGAGGAGGAAAGAAGAGGTCGTAGTACAAAGAAGAGGTCGCTGTCCATCAGGATGAAAATGCAGCAGAAGAATAACTCAGGATTAGGGTTAGGTATTGCATGCACGCAGAGAATAAACTCAAGCAGATGGAGTAACGCATACATTGCATGCGACTCCACTGGCAGACTGATGGAGCAGTCTGGCAATGGACTGGCAAGCAGAATGGCAGCCAGGAGTTATGGCAGACAGCCCTGCTCTGATACCACTTGTTGGTAATAACTCCCGATTCAATTGATTATTCAAATGCAAATGCCTATATTTATACATTTCATGAGGCGGTTGATTACCAGCCTTTTCGCCTTCCTAGCTATTCATATTCTTATTATTTATTTACAATAATCCTGACGGATTATTCTAACAAACTCACCTACACCGTTAGGGTTGCTTGTTGGGGGTGTGGGGACCCACACTATCAGCGAGACTGTCCTGAGTTACAATCTGGTACAATGCATCAAGAGGGAAAGTACCCGATGGGGAGTGGAGGCAGTAAGCATCAACTCTCAGTAGCAGTGCATAACTATCAAGCTGAACACCAATGGACTGTGGTGGAGTCGACATGTATAATAAATAATGTTAAACTTATAATCTTGTTTGATTTTGGTGATACATATAGTTTATTTCTCCTTATGCAGTAGAAAAATGTGGGTGGGGAGCCTACAAACATAACGATTTAACCTCAGTCGAAATGGCTTCAAGCGTAAAACAAGTAGTAGGACCTAGTGTCGACAATTGTATGGTAGATATTGGGGTGTGTGTTACACAAGTCAAAGTGTATGTCACCTCCATTGGGACTTATGACCTTATCATAGGTATGAACTAGCTTGAGGAACATTGAGCTTTCCTCGATTGTTATGAAAAGAGGGTCCTTTGTTTTGATGATAAAGGGAAGACCATTGAGAAGCAAGGTATCAAACTAAAGGTATTATATGTTTCATCTCGACGATGAACGTAAAATTATGTATGAGGCAAGGATGTCAGTTATACATCGTTGAAGCAGTAGGTAATGAAAAGGGGCCCTCCTTAAATCAATACCTGATGTTAGTTGAATTCAATGATGTCTTTCCCAAAGAGCTTCATGGGTTACCTCCTAAGAGGGAACTTTATTTTACCATTGAGATTAAACCCGGTTCGGATCCAACATCGAAGATACCTTACAGGATGACGGCCCTAGATATTTGCGAGTTACAAATGCAGCTGGAGGAATTGTTGGACCTAGGATTCATAAGGCCAAGTATTTCATCGTGGGGTGCACCAGTAATATTTGTAAGGAAGAAGGATGGTTCCTTGCGTCTTGTCATAGATTACATATATTTGGACAGAGCCATAATGAAGGTCGTAGAGGGGTACAGGTAGAGACATGGTTGGAATTGATCACAAGGTGTTTAGCATTGCAAGAGTACACTTCCACATCAAAATCCAAAATATCCATATTTCAGCCGAAGGACATTGCCTTAAATTGGTGGGGAAACCAAGAAAGGAAATTGCGGCTTACCCCAGACACGGTCCCATGGGAGATATTTATGGATAAT
The DNA here is from genome assembly GCA_001517045.1 of Pseudotsuga menziesii. NCBI lineage: Eukaryota > Viridiplantae > Streptophyta > Pinopsida > Pinales > Pinaceae > Pseudotsuga > Pseudotsuga menziesii. Next base: position 52,200 of record LPNX010194613.1, on the reverse strand, counting down.
TCCATAGGGAAGTGCTTTCCATCCTTCTACCAGGAACAACAGGAAGGATATCTTCATGCCTTTGTACATGGGAACCTATCAGTGGAGGAGTATGACTCAATATTCATGGAACTTGTTAAGTATGTTCCCTACTTGGACACCGATAAATGCTAGGCAGAGTGATTTATGTATGGGATTAATACTAAGATTTGGTCCCAAGTACGAATGTGGAAACCCACTTCATTTTCCAAGGTAGTTGAGTGCGCTCGCTATACTAAAGAAATGTTTGGTGGGAAACCCTTTAGTTCATTCAATACTCAATGATCACGGTTCATAGGGAAGGCCCCTCGAAGCTACCCTGGGGTAGGTTGTGTGAGGCCACCTCCCTACTGAAATAGGTCTACACCCAAAGTTGCAGTAGTAGATAGATCAGTAGAAGCTAGTACAATGTCCCAATATACAATACCAATCCACAAGAGTACAAGGAATTATCGAGGAGCGGTTGGCAGGGGAAGGAGCACCTCTCAAAGGTTTCAACAGTTCAGTTCACCTACACCGTTACAGGTTGCTTGTTGGGGGTGTGGGGGAATAGACTATGAGTGATATTTTCCTAAGTTACAATATGGTACAGTGCATCGAGAGGGAAGGGCCTCGATGGGGAGTGGAGGCAGTAAGCATCAAATCTCGGCAACAATGCATAACCATAAGTATGAACCCCAATCGACTATGGTGGAGTTGACATGTATAATAAATAATGTTAAAATTAGAATCTTGTTTGATTATGGTGCTACATATAGTGTTATTTCTCCTTATGCATTAGATAAATGTGAATTGGCAGCCTATGAACACAACGATTTCAACTCAGTCGAATTAGCTTCAAGGGTAAAACAAGTAGTATGACCTAGAGTCGACAATTGTATGGTAGATCTCGGGGTGTGTGTTACACAAGTCAAAGTGTATTTCACCTCCCTTGGGACTTATCACCTTATCATAGGTATGAACTGGCCTGAAGAACATCAATCTTTCCTTGATTGTTACGAAAATAAGGTCCTTTGTTTTGATGATAAACGGAAGGCTATTAAGATTAAGGGTATCAAACATAAGGTGTATCTACGTTTCATCTTGAGGATGAACGTGAAATGATGTATGAGGAAAGGGTGTTAGTTATACCTCATTGAAGCAGTAGGTAAGGAAAAGGGACCCACCTTAAATCAATACCCTGTGTTAGTTGAATTTAGTGATGTCTTTCCCAAGGAGATTCATGGGTTACCTCCTAAGAGGGAACTTGAATTTACCATTGAGATTAAACCCAGTTCAGAGACAACATTGAATACACCTTATAACATGACGAGCCCAGATATTTGCGATTTTTAAATGCAACTGAAGAAATTGTTGGACCTAGGATTCATAAGGCCAAGTATTTCATCGTGGGGTGCACCAATACTATTTTTAAGGAATAAGGATGGTTCCTTGCATCTTTTAATATATAACAAAGATTTGAACAGAGCCACAGTTGTGAGAATTTATTCACAGTTGGATCTAGGACCCAAAGAAACTCTCACAATTCGATATTGTTCACAAAATATGCACAAAATAGTTGAAGGAGTGAAAATTACATAAACGCATGAGGTCAATAACATATATTATTATGAATTCCAACATGTAACTATGTCTGGATCTGATATATATTACAATAGGTAAAAATCGTGAGGTTTTGGAAGCCATCTGGGTGCATACAAGTGTCGGCTCATGATTTGACCCTCAAACCCCCCTAGGTGGACCAATGAGCTTCCTAATCATCCAAAACAGTCACGAATGCATGTGTGAACAAGGAAAGGCATGCTGAAACATAAATGGAGGTATGACAGGCATGGGTGAGTGGGAGTGGCTCTAGGAGGCAATAAATTCCCAAGGAAGACCAAAAACCACCTAAATCATGCACTAACTCCTCTAGTCAAACACTATCCCTAAAATTGGGGAAGGGAGAAAGCACCAAGGTAATTTATCAGCAATGAGGGAGTCTTCGAGTCAGAATTATCAACTAGGATTTCCTCAATTGTCATAATGATCAACCTAGAGCGCATCAACTATGGGTAAATGATCAATATCCCTAAGTCTAGACCATAGAACATTGCATGGAAGAAAATGAAATGTTGCCTTAGGTATGAGATCATGTACTAAGTGGTATAATTTCTCTAACACCCCCCTTAATCCTAACTTAGTACAACTTAACCAAAATATGATGGAGGCATTGGAAACAACGGCTTAAGTCACCTCATACAACATAATATTTTATTTGTCCATAAAAACAAGGTAAGGAGGAAAACCACATGGGAACAAAACCTCCACTCAAAAATGGACATGGAGCCAAAAATATTAAAGTGAATTGTAGCGATCACCATGTATAACCCACTTCAAGAAGGGATCTCGGATAGGTGAAGGTATTCTCTATGAAGCACTTGGTGAAACCGTGAGCAATTTGCTCTGCGGATGGGGAATACTACAAGGCTATCACCTGATCATGCACCAAGCTCCGGATGTAGTGCGTGTGTATCTCAATGTGTTTGGTCCTACATCCTTGCACTGGATCTGTGGAAATATTGATTGCACTTTGATTTTCACACCAAATGATAGTGGGTGAATCAAATGCAACTTCAAGTTCCCAAAGAATACCTTGCAACCACATACATTGTGTAGATGTGTTTACTGCTCCTCTGTACTCGAATTGAGATGAAGATAGGGATATGGTGTGTTGTTTCTTTCTTGACCATAATATGGGAAATTTTTCTATCATGAATACATAACCTGAAGTGGACTTCTTGTCATTGGGATCACCAGCCCAATCAGAATAAATAAATCCTACTAGTTCTAGTGGAGAACCAGCAGCATAGTGTACCCTGAAGTGTCTGGTTCCTTGCACATAGTGAAGGATCCTCTTGGCTGCATTCCAATGGATCTCATTAGGCTGCTGCATATATATAGCTAGTGAACCTAAAACATATGATAAATCAGGTCGAGAGTGTGTAAGATACAACAAACTCCCGACTAGTTGTCTATACAACGAGCTGTCCACCAATGGAGACCCACCAAATTCACCTAGTTTGATAGCAGAAAGGAATGGGTACTTGGTTTCCTTACATTCAGCCATATTAAACTTCAATAATAGGTCTGAAGCATACTTTTGTTGGCTGAAATTGATCCATCTTTCAGATTTCTCAATTTCCAAACCATGAAATTGCTTCAACAATCCAAGATTGGTCATGGAAAACTCACTGTGCAATGAAGACTTGATTGACCCAATTTATTTGGTGCAAGTAATTGTAATCAAAATATCCTCAACATAGAGTACAATTACCTGAAATACATCACAAATATGGTTCAAATAAACATTAGGATCATATTTACATCTTTCAAAGCCAAGTGATAGCAGAAAATTGTCAATCTTGGTATACCTAGCCCTGGGGGTTTGCTTGAGGCCAACCATCATGAAGCATTTCTCATCAAGAACCACTTCACTTGCAGAGAAAACAGTGTGAAATTGTGATCTAGTCTTTCTAGGATCTAGTGGATTTCTAGCCAAATCCCTAGCTGCTTCAATGGTTTTCTCATCCCATTTAGACCAAATGGGTGAACCATGATGTTCATCATCATCTTAAGCAATATCAGAATCATAAATATCATAAATAAATCCATCACTTACATCATCTTGGAGTGTAGGATTTGAGCATTCCCTGGGGGCTAATTCAAGCTCTGGCATGAGTTCTTCTTCGAATTGCACACTCCTTTCAATAAAGGTATTTTGAGATGAGAGATCAAAGAGCTTGTAACCCTTTGAATATTCATCATATCCAACCATGATGTACTTCTTGATTTGAGGTTTCAAGGCCTTTCTCTTCTGTGGAGGAATCCTAGCCCAAGCCCTTGAGCCAAAGACCCTGAAATGAGAAACATTTGGCTTGTGACCAAACCAAGCCTCATATGGTGTTTTGCCATCCAATGATTTGTGAGGATCTCTGTTTTGAACATATGCAACACAAATAATGGATTCAGTCCATATATTAGGATTAAAATCCTTGGCTTCAATCATACAGGCTTCCATCTCCTTGAGTGCCATGTTTTTGTGCTCTGCCACATCATTTTGATGTGGTGTGTAGGGGACTAAATGTTGCATTTGGATGCCACATTATTCATAGAGCTACTGGAAACTCTTGTTCACATAATATTTTCCATTATCAGTCCTAAGGAATTTTATCTTGTTCCCACATGCATTCTCAACTAGGGCTTTCCAAACCATGTGAGTCTCAAAGACTTCAGATTTGAGTTTGAGAAAGTAAACCCATCAAAACCTTGAGAAATCATCTATGAAGGTCAACACATACCTTGATCCTCCATATGAGGGTGTGGGAAGAGACCCAATGAGATATGTATGCACCAAATCAAGCACTTGACTAGCTCTCCTTTCTTTCCCTTTCTCATAACTACGCTCTGGATTCTTTCCCACCACACATCCAATGCATGGGACATTGGAGATATTGATAGAAGGAAGCCCTTCCACCATGCCTTCTTTGCTCAATTCCTGGAGGTATCTGTAGTTTATATGGCCATATCTCTCATACCACAACTTTCTTGTCTCATTGGCATGAGTTGGGAGCACATTCCCTCTAGATTAGGGAAGGAAATGAGAGAACTTATACATTCTTTCTTGATGGTCAACAAACCCCAATGCCACCACCTTGTTGGTAGATATTTCAGCTATCTCCACTGTGTTTGGAGTAAATGTTACTCTCTTGGCTTCACCAGTGTGAGTCATTTGGTACACTGAGAGTAGGTTCACTACGAATTCTGGTACAAACAAAACATTGTTGAAGTACCCATCTTCAAGACCGATCCTGCCAATCCCTTTGGCTTGAATCTATGAATGATCACCCATTAAAACAATTGGACCACTGTTAGAATACATGGATGAGAAGAAATATTTTACAGAGGACATATGTCTTGAATCTCCCGAATCAATGACGAATGAAGAAGAGTCTGAAGAACCATCAACCAATGCATGGAACCTCTCCTTATTGTCTGAGCTTGAACCTCCATCCTTCTTCCTTGTGCCCTCGGGTAGTGGAATGGTGTTCTTCTCCAATAGCTACGCCATCATTTCTATGGTCTTCTTCATACATGCACTCTCTGGATGCCACCCTTTGTGAAAATAGGTACATTTGGTCTTCTTCTTATCCTTTTGCTTGTAAGGATTCGAACCTCGACCATCTGAATATTTTGGTCTTGCTTCTTCTTATCTTGTTGCCTTGAATCCTTGGACCCTTTCTTATTTAACTTGGATGGATTCGAAACTCCTGCAGCAAGATCTTTGTCTTTACTAGATTTAATGGTTCCCATCTGCACTAGCTTGTCTTGCTCTTGAGTGAGTCACTCCATGAAGTTAGCTAGTGATGGCATGCGCCAGTTTCGATCAATGAGCTTGATAGAGTAAAATTTGCTTACAAACACTAAGTACTCTATCCCTAGCTTCGAAAGTATGGACAATATTAGCTGACCATCCGTATTCTCTATGCCACATTGCTTGATATGAAGCACCAACGACTTGGAATTGGTGAAGAAATCCCGGATTGTCTCAAAATGAGCTGGAATGAAGGAGATGAGCTCATTTTCGAGCTGGTGACCTCTCATTTCATCAGTATTCCCAAACAATGTCTCAATATTGAGCCATACTTCATTGGGAGTTAATATACTGTCTACATGAAAGAGTAAGTCTCTCGAAATGTTGAGATAAAGCATTCCAAACGCTTCATCAAGCCTATTGAAGAACTTCAATTTCTCAACAGCAGAGTTTGGTTCGACCTCTGTCCCCATGGTGACCCTATACAGGAATTTTAACCTTAGTTGGATCACCATTTTGGCATTCCATTCGAATTACTTGAATGGGGTCAATAATACATGGGTCTGCTCCATTTTTGCTTACGCTCTTGGTGAAAAACTATTGAAATGTACCTGCAAACAAACACTCGAATCTATCTAGAAAATATCTCAAACAACAAATCAAACACTATGGAATAGATTTAAAACTCCAAAGAGATCTGATACCATGTGAGAATTGATTCACGGTTGGATCTAGGAGCCAAAGAAACTCTCACAATTCCATATTGTTCACAAAATAGCTGAAGGAGTGAAAACTAAATACACACATGAGGTCAATAATAGATACTATTATGAATGTCCAACATGTAACTATGTATGGATCATATATATATTAAAATAGGTAAAATTTATGAGGCTTTGGAAGTCATCTGGATGCATACAAGTGTCAGCTCATGATTTGACCCTCAACCCCCCCTGGGTGGACCAATGAGCTTCCTAGTCATCCCAAATGGTCATGAATGCATGTGTGAACATGGGAAAGGCATACTGGAACATAAATGGAGGGATGACAAACATGGCTGAGCACATGGGTGATTTTGAGTGGCTCTAGGAGGAAATAAATTCCCAAGTAAGGCCAAAAACCACCTAAATCATGCACTAACGCCTCTAGTCAAACACTATTCCTAAAATTGAGGAAGGGCGAAAGCACCAAGGTAATATGTCTTCAATGAGGGTGCCTTCTAGTCAGAATGATCAACTAGGAGTGCCTCAACTATCAGAATGATCAACCTAGAGTGCATCAACTGTGGTTAAATGATCAATATCCCTAAGTCTAGACCATAGAACATTGCATGGAAGAAAATGAAATGTTGCCTAAGGTATGAGATCATGTACTAAGGTGGATTATTGCTCTAACAACAGTGAAAAATAGGTACCCAATACCTTGAATCGATGACCTCTTCGATCAGATGAAAGGGACGATAGCCTTTTCAAAGATCGACCTGCGATCAAGTTACCACCAACTTCGAATCAAGGAAGGTGATATACCTAAGAGAACATTTCGAACTTGGTTTTGGCACTATGAGTTCATGGTGGTACCCTTTGGATTGACTAATGCATTGGTTGTATTAATGATCCTCATAAATATTGTATTCATAAAATACTTAGATCAGTTTGTGCAAGTCTTCTTGGATGGTATCCGTATCTACTCCAAGGATGAAAGAGAGCACGAGGAACACTTGAAAATAGTGTTGTCATACTTGAGAGAACACAAGTTGTATGCTAAGTTGTCCAAGTGTTCTTTCTACCAAAAGGAGATCCATTATCTGGGGCATATAATTTCTGGTGAGGGAATTTCCATGGACCCAGAAAAGGTGAAGGCCATAATGGATTGGCCCTTGCCAAGGAATGTGCATGAATTAAGGAGCTTCATGGGCTTAACGGGATACTATAAAAGGTTTGTGGAAGGATTCTCAGAAATAGTGAAACCCACAACTACCTTGCAACGCAAGGGTTTCATATATGAATGGAACGAATAATGTGATGTTACATTCACTAATCTAAAAGAATTACTGATGAATGCACCGATTCTACGGGTTCTAGATATGGAGAAGGATTTCACAGTTTGGACATATGCCTCAAAGAATGGTTTGTGTGTTGTGTTAATGCAGGAAGGTGGAGTAATAACTTATGCATCAAGAAAGCTAAAACTTCATGAAGAGAATTACCCTAACCATGATTTAGAATTAGCAGCATTGATGTTAGCCTTAAAACTTTGGAGACATTACCTTGCTGGGAAAATATTTGAGCTCAAATCAGATCACCAAAGCACGAGGTATCTCTTCACTCAAAGAGATATAAATGCCAGACAGAGGCGATGGAGTGAATTTATGAGCGAGTACGATTTTGGGATTTCTTAGATCAAAGGGAAGGATAATATAGTAGTCGATGCCTTAATAAGAAAACCATGGATTTTCTCTCTCATACCTTTAAAAGTAGATTTGAAGGAGAGAGTATTAGGGCAACTATTTGGAAACAGTTGGTACCTAAAGGTCGTATCGGCACTCCAAGATGGGAGGAAAGTGGAACCTAAAATTGAAGGGTTTGAGCTGGAATAAGATGGGTTGTTGCGATATCAAGGGAGGGGAGAATGTATATCCCTAAGGAAGGAGATATTAGAGAAACTATCCTTAAGGAATCCCAAAGATCAGTCTACTGTGCACATCCCAGAGTAAAGAAGATGTATGTAGATATGAAAGAACTCTTCTTTTGGGAAGGAATGAAGCAATATGTGGTCAAATTTGTTGCTAGGTTCCTCGAGTGTTAACAGGTCAAAGTTGATCATCACCACCCGGCAAGACTGTTACAACCACATGACATTCCTATGTCAAAGTGGGAGGTTATTTCGATGGAATTTGGGGTACGATTTCCTCTTACCTCTCATAGGCACGATGCCATTATGGTCGATGTTGATAAATTGACCAAGACTGCTCATGACTTTATTCCAATTAAGGAGACCTATGATGTTGCGGATGTTAGGTGGGTATTCATAAGTGAAATTATTCGTCTTAATGGGTTTCCCAAGAATGTTATCTCAGATAGGGATGCTCGATTCACGACCAACTTTTGGACAAGTTTGCAGTCAGCCTTAGGAACTCAACTGAATCTAAGCACATCTTACCATTAGAAAGCATATGGCCAAATAGAGAGGGTGAATCAAGTGACATAGGACATACTTAAGATGTATGTTATGGATCAACAGACCCATTGGGAAAATCACTTACCCTTAGTAGAGTTTTCTTACAACAATATTTACCACAACTCAATTGGTATGCCACCTTATCAAGCCTTATATGGGAGGCCATGCATAAGACAAATGAGTTGGGAAACTTTGGAGGACCGAGTGATTGTGGGACCTGATTTTATTTAGGAGATGGAAAAGTAGGTGATTCATATTAGACAACGGTTAAAGGAAGCTTGGGATAGAGAAAAGAGTTATTCTGATGTGCATAGGGTTGACATAAACTATAAAGTGGGAGATGCAGTTTTCATACGAATCAAGCATAATAAGAGTACCATCAGGTTGGGGAAGGGGAAAAAGTTGTTACCCCGATTCCTAGGACCCTTTGAAATTCTATAGAAAGTTGGACCCATCGCGTATTGCCTTGCACTTCCACCCCATTTGCATAAAACTCATAATGTATTTCATGTATTTTTTTTACGACATTATACAGCAAATGAGTGTCATAAACTAAATTGGAAAGAACTGTAGGTTTCAGATGAGGGGACCATCAAGGTCGAACCATTACATATATTGGATCGTAGAGTTAGACAACTCATACACCATTTGGTGGACCAAGTTAAGGCCCATTGGGACAATTATAGCCCAGTTTCTATTACCAGGGACGACAAAAAGAACATGCATCGTGATTTTCCCACACTATTTTTATTATAACTTCGGGATGAGTTTTCATGAAGGGTGGGTGTATGTAATTCCCCATTTTGATGTTATTACCTAAACTATCAATACATGATGTATATGCTTATTATTGTGGAACTTCATCAGTTGATGACACTGTCGACATATGGATTTATTATTTTCTAGAATAAATATGTGTGTGTGTGTGTGTGTGATGTTAATATTATAAATTATGATCTTGTTTTGATTACTTCTATGGCATGCAAATTTAATAGATAATGTACGTGGATACTGATTTAAAGTAATGTTTCAAGTAAATGATTATGATTCCATATGCATGGTACAAATGAATATATTTTTGTTATTATTAACAAACTATGTATGTATATGTTGATTATTGCACGACATTTCGTTATGAGACTAACCGACATGTTTAGAAGAGTTAAGGGATAGCTGAGCCCTACCAAGTGGATCTACCTCGACGGTATGATTTCCAAAAGAGATATGGTATGTGAATGAATAATTATTGATTGTGCATGATTATTGGTTTATTATCATGATATATGGGTAGATGCAGGGTTTCGAGAAAACCAAACTGCCCAAATTGGTTATTCGATGACAAGACCTGAGTACAATAGTCACAACGCAGTCACTATGTCGATGTAGACTTAGTCCCTTGTTCCATTAGGGAGGTAGAGGCATTACCCATCGTTTATCCCCGAAACCCAGAGTCATGGAAGGGTTGTGCTACGACACACTCCCTAAGGTGTGTGATGATGACTAGTGGGTTTCTGCTGGGGAAGATTGGTCGATGGAGTGGACACTTCCACTTATAGGTTCTAACTGGAATTAGGTCATGTAGTTGCGTTCCAAGGTATTCCAGCAGGGGAATAATAGGATGTGGAAGTTAGTTGTGAATTATATAGAATGAAGTAGATAGATAGGAATGTCGTGGAAGTTTTAGAAGGGAAACTGATTAACTGTGTGTCGAAACCCTTTGGTGGATTCTTCTGTTGTGTTTCAATATATTATGTTGGTGTCATAGCTTATTATGGTATGAGTTAGTGACTAGATGTCTCAAATTCATGTTTAAGCACGTGTCGACAGAGAGTAACTTGTATGATTATGTGTGATGTGTGGTTGAGTACTATTAGTGTACCTACATGATGTATGTAATCATTAGCTACGCTTACATAACTCATCTATATATGTATAAGCTTCTTTGAATTAATATTAGACTATTTTGATTAGGAATTGATACGTCATAATTATGACTAATTACATTACTATGACCTATTTAATTAAGAAATGGTATTATTACATCAAGTTAGTAATGAATGGGTGATTAAATGTGATGGGGGTTAATTATTAATTGTGACTAGTAAAAGTGAAATAATTTCAATGATATCAATAAAGATAATAATATTTTGATTAACTTAATTATTGAAGGGAATACTTGGTTACAAAATCATTAAATAAGTATTAATGGGGTCAATTATTGTGAATAAGGTTAATATCAACTTGGTTAATAAATGCTAATTAAAGGATTAATTATAAATACGGTTCCATTGTTGAACATTGTGAATAGTTCCATGAATGATGATTAGGGTTAATTGTAATTAATAAGAATGTGGAAGTAAATCAATGTTAATTAGAATTATTTATAATTAATTACGACTAATTATAATTAATTAGAAGGTGGTGATGAATGAGTATTAATTATGATTAATTATTGTTAAGGTTCAATCGATGACTGTGGTAGATAGTTCCGTGCATAATCATTAATGTAAAAGGAGTATTTAATTAGTAATAAATAAATGATTGATTAAAATTCTAAATAGTGTTTATTTGGTTGAGTGTCAAATGTGTTAACAATACAATAAACAGTGATGAGATTTAAAAAAGAAAAGAATATTATTTAATGAATAAATTAATAATTGATCGTGTTTTAATTCTAAATATGTGTTGAATACTACGCATGGGAATGTTAAATAAATAATTATTATTTATTATGAAGTGATGTAATAATTATAATACTAAATAAAATATTTGTCGTAACTTGCAAACAACCACACAAATCCAAGTTATTTAATGGAGTTAATGAGATCTGACATGGTGGATGAGAGGGAAGTTGAAAAAAAATGAATATGGGGATAAGGTTAGTAAAAACTCGGGGGAGGAAGGTGGTGAAGAAAGAGGATAAAGGAAGGGAGATGGAGAGGATGGAAGGAAGGAGGGGATTTTGGAGAAAACAACAGAGGAGGCTTGTTTTCATTGATTTGGGAAAAAATTTACAGTACTGGTTGGACTGTTAATACTCAGGTTTTGAGATCATGGGTTCAAGAAACATAGTTTCTTGAAGCTAGGGAGTTGGTGAGGCTATTCCTAGCAAGTAAGGTGGCAGATCCGTTTGAGCGGTTGGGGTTTTTTTTTTTTCAAGCCGAGAGAGAAAGATCCAGTACAAAGCTACAGGAAAATAGTTATATTCGGGTATTTTCCTAAGTATTTACAAGTTCTCATTTTACATGTTGTACTAACGTATACATGTATTTACTAGTTTCTTACATATATATTATTCATGATTAAAAGAAACATGTAATGGTTATTCTTTCTTCCATGGTATGTATTAAATTTGTCACCGAGTATATATATATATATATATTGATGCCTTATACCTACACTTATGTACAGAGAAACTGACTTTGACCTTCAGTTAATACAAGAAACACGTAGATAAAGGTAACGAAAATATGGAAATTTAATTCAACAATTTAGAAATTTTAAGAAATTAGGTACCAAGAGGGGAAGTCCCAACAAAAGGTTCATAACCACCAAAAAGGAAAAATATGTAATACACTAAACTCAAAATCAATAGAGGTCGTTGCCATTTGCATCAATTCCCCAAACAAAAGGATTCTGACAGACACACATAAACATAGACGTATCCATCGAGTGGAATTAATTCACAAGGTTGAAGGGGTAAGCAATAAGTAAAAACGCTTCAATTCACCAAACATGTCACCACCAGTGATATCTGCTCCATCTCTCTATATTTGATTGTTCTATTTGTCAAGCCATACAACATAATTGCAGAAGGGTTTTAGAGGTCATCATTTATTGGCATCAAAAACAGGTTAAGACGATTTGGCCACACTAAGGACGATGACTCTTACAAGAGGTCACTTCACAATAAAATTGTGAATTTGCCAAAAATCGAATCAGATAATCACGTCTTGAAGAGTCGCGACTTCAAAAGAGATCGATCATTCAAATATTTAAGCTGACAACTTGAAAAATGGGTTATTATTATACCCTAGCCAAACTCATTTTATTACTCAGGAGTATTATTATAAAGGAATTGCATTTTTCAAAAAATGTTCTAAGTATTATTATTATATTTTTCCAACAACATATAGACATCAATACAAGAAAGAAGAAAAAAACAATTCATAAGTTTCCAAAAGTATTAGTAGTACTTCAACGTTATAAAGGGGAATGAAGTAAACCTTACGTTACATTCAAAGTTATAAAGAGAGTATTATAAATAATACTTAAGTTTCAAATCAAAGGATTATCATGTATTTTAAAAATTTCAAGTCTTAAGTATTAAAGTATTATTTAAGTTGTAATCAAGGTCTTTTTCAAAGGAATCTTAGGAAAAAAAACAATGGGGTTTACTAGTGAAAAACAAGGAAGATTTCCAAGCACTTCAAAAACTTGTGCTTCAATGTTATTTCAAATAGAAGGAACAATTAGAGGGAAAGACGTTACTATTTCTATTGCTTCCATTGAACGCATTAATTATATTAGTGCTGAATTTGCTAATGAAATAACGATTCCAGAGTCAAATATAGGTGAACAGTTAGAATTTTGGAATACAAAAGAATATAAAATAAATAATTTACAATAGAACATTGGAGATTATATTGGCATCTCACAATTCATACTGAAATCCTTGTGGAGCAATGATGGTGACCTAATTTTGGGATTACCGTGGATAGAAACATTGGGGACTTTTATCTTAAATGTTGAAAAGAAGTTTTTGGCATTTCCCTACAAAAAGAAGAAAATCACATTGCAGGAGATTAGCATGAAGTTAAAATCAGAAGTCGAGTCATACGAAGACTTCAAAGAAATAATAAAGGTGATTTTGCAGGGAAATGAGAATCCAATACAGACGAAATAAAAAGACTTCAACAAGGTTATCGCAAATAAAGAATAATATATCTCTCGTGTAAGAGATCATATCCAAAAAATAATTGTGCAAATCAAGAAGGAAAATGATAAATCTCAATGCAATCAAAATTTAGAAGAGGAGAATCAAGATCTTCAAAAAGATCTATCAGGAAAGGACGAAGAAATATCTTCCTTAGAAAGTGTTGATCAAGAATTTCTAGAGCAGATCAAAAGCTTAAAAGAAATAGAGCAAAAACATCAAGATAATCAAAATGAGGTCGACAAGTCAAACTATAAGGAAGAACTCTTACACTTAAAGGAACTTAATCAGGACATACTTATACAAGTTAGGAAACTAAAGCACGAGAATAAATCTTTACAAGAAAATATAGATTGCAAAGGATCAATTATCGACAAGGAAACAATGACAGATGCAATAGAGAAGTCATCAAAGGCTCAAATTCAAACATCAGAAAAGGGAAGCAATAAAAAGCTCTTCAATGCTCAAATTTAGAAGAACAATCATATTGTCACATCACTACAAGCATCAACAGAAAATGGTTCCAAAAAACAATCACAAAAATCGTTAGAAGCACCAAAGGTTGAAGTTCCTATAAACACTTCACAAGTGACTCAAGTACCATATCACCATCCAAATCACAAGATTCATTATGATCGATGACAATGGCAAGAGGAAAATTACTAGTGTTACTCCTACAAAGAGCAAAGACAAAATTGACAACTCCAAACAATTGGTCAGCAAACAATTCCAATGAAGTTGGATCTAAGGTGGACCGCTTCACAAACGACGCAACATTTCCACACAATGTTTAAAAGAACGTATCATTTCATTTCGTCAAGTATTGCAACTACCAACACACAATGTCACAAGAAAATGTTACGAGCAAGAACAAGGGACAAAGTCTTCCATAGTTATGCTTTGAGGACAAAGCAATTCTAAGGGAGAGGCATTGTAATGAACACAATATATAATAAATAAACATTAATAAATATTAATAAATGAATAACTAATACTTAATGAAGAGACACCTTGATGAAAGATTATGCCTCTTTACGAAAGGGCACTCAACATGGGTATTTATACCAGCATCATTCTCATTGTAATATCATCACTTATATATATATATCATTCTCATAGTTATGCTTTGAGGACAAAACAATTTTAAGGGAGAGGCAATGTAATGAACAAAATATATAATAAATAAACATTAATAAATGAATAACTAATACTTAATGAAGAGACACCTTGATGAAAGATTATGCCTCTTTACGAAAGGGCGCCCAACGTGGATATTTATACCAACATCATTCTCATTGTAATATCGTCACTTATGTGTGTGTGTGGAATTTCTATCATATTTATGTTGGATTTTTCTGTAGAAACAAATTTTATTGTTTCTAAAAAACAATAAAAAACAAATAAGGCACACCAAATATGCAAGAACATGAGAAGTGATCTGGTCATGAAAAATGAAAATTGAACACTGATCTCCAACTAATAGACAAATCTGGGCCTGTCCTATATAGATTTGATAGTGACTGGATCAACATGTCTAAAAAAAGTCAGAAAAGCCTGTAGATCAACACGCATTCACGAAAGAATGGAAGCACTCATGGAATAAATGTGGGTACACCATCATTAAATTACGTCATATGTTGGATGCAACATTGCAACATATTTGAGGTGAAGTCAAACTAAAATTAACCCACGGATCTGAGTTGGATGCATTGTAAAAGGTTTGGTCCACCTCTACACCATCATCCACACACTAAATAAAGAATGCAACAGGTAGGGTAAGATTTGCAGCTTCAAAAATTGCCAGGATTCTATACACACACATCTGCAATTATAAAAAAATGAGAAATGCCATAGAAAAATGGTTGATCCCATAACACAACTATGGCATTGGGAAAATCTGCAGCAGCAAAAGAAGCATCAGAACGTCAAGAGGACCATGAAGGGGATGGGAGAGGTTGTGATCTACAACAAAGGCATGATCTGCAGTTAAAAAATTACCAATAAATAATGAATCATGTCCTGGGCCACCAATATATAGGACGTGAAAAACATTAAGCTGACAAGGCCATGACGCGAAAGAAGCTGCAAGGTGGCGACTTCGGCCATGTGAAAGCCTTAAAGAACCATCACTCGGTACAACAAATTTGACACTCTGCATGCTTCGCAGGCTCTATCACAATGAATTCCTCCAAGCCCTTTGAAATGGATAAGAGCTCCCTTGGCTTCGCCCTTCCGGAGGAAGATTTCATAACCCTTTTCGCTGGTTTATTCAGCTCTTAGACCGATTGTGAAATGTTTCACCAGACTGCTGAAGAAGCGCCATCTCCGTTGTGGGTTTCATAGGACCATCTTCCTCTCTTCCAGGCTTCGATAGGTTCAGGTATAATTTCAGCTTGCAATCTTGATTTTCCCTCGTGGCCTCATTTGTTTACACAGGAACGGGAAACCATGGCTTCGTCCAAGGACATTCAAGAAATAAAGTCTTCGTTAGCAGACTTCAGTCTGAAATGAAATGGATTTTTAACATGGTTGGCACCAGTGTTAATAATAGCATAAGTGTTGCAGCAGATGCCAAGTACATCTCAAACCAGCTAGATTTCCATGCTTCCAGAATCGATGACAACACCAGTAACCTGCACGAGCTCATGGCGAAAGTCGACTAGGACGTCCAAAAGCTTACAAGCATGACTGAAGGCAGCCACTGACAGGACTCCCCAGCTGCTGGCGATCTTAAGATGGAAGATACCTTGGTTGGCAAGCCAACCTATGGACAGGAAGATCAGAAGGGATTGCTTTCCCCTCCCAGATAAATCTGTATTTCTGTGTTTTATGGAACATTCTTCCAGTTATTTATGTATTTTTGTGTATTGTTGAACAAACAATTTGTTAGACAGTACCCTTCCATGGGTTAAGCAAACTTTCTCCTTTATGTTTATAGCTTAAGAATCTTTATATGCTCCTCCATCTCAGCAAAAAATTTGGATACAGACTGTATAAAGATACATGTGCTCAGCTTTTTTTTTTATATTTATAAAAAATTTCTTCAACTTCTGTTAAAAAAATACAAATAAATATAATACATATTTTAAATATTATAATAAATAAAATAAAAGTTTCCACAAAATTAAACTATAATAAATGAAAAAAACAAATTCATGCTATTTGAATTAATCCATTTCATCGATTACTAAATGTTAAAAAAACATAAACAATTTAAATCCATCAAGTTCAATCCATAAAAAGGAGATTGTCATACAATTGTCCTTTGTTGATTATTTTATTTGATAAATAATTTAAATCCATCACATTCACACTTAAAAGTACATTTCAATTCAATGTGGCTTCACACAAGTATCGTTTGAATGTGGTCAAGGGCTTCATTTCTTTATTTAATGTCTTTTGTTGGGTGTCAAAGGTATTAAAAATTTCCAATCGGGAAGATGCCCTCGTCAGGTTCTATCTTTAAATTAAAGTTAATATATTCTTTGTATTAGGATTTAATTAAAAAATTAGGTTATGCATGCATCTTATATTGATAAGCAAGTTGTTTAAATAAGTTAAAATGGAATATCAGAGGACAAAGTGTAAGAATCCGAACATATAATATTAAAAGTAATAATGTATCTAATGTCAAACATATAATATTAAAAGTAATAATGTATGTAATGTCAAATATATAATATTAAAAGTAATATTGCTAGAAGTAGGAGGATGTTTGAATAGTCAACCTTTATTTGGTGCGGATGTGGTGAAGAGTGACTTTATTGTATTTGGGTTGTTATGGTCATTTGGACTCTGTTTTTGTTTTGATACCATTATCGTGCTGATGTAACTTGTTACCTTTGATTCTAACTGTTTTTCTTCTGCAAAAAAGAAGGATGTTGGTTATGGTCATTTTGGAGAATGATATCAATTAAGTACATGGGTTCCCATTTTATTTATGGGAGGCTATATAGGTTTCCCCTTCCTCTCTCTTATTATATAATCAATTTATATACACTATATAAATTATATGTCTTAAACATTGTTAATATAGTGCATCGCATTGACACTTTGTGACTAAAAATGTTTAGACTAATCTAGTCTTGAAATGGATGATTTTACTATTATACTATTTTTTTATTATTATGTGTCATAATGTGAAAGGATGAAAAAGCTTTAATAACAATCATGAAACTTCATATCTTAAAAGATAGGCATTTCTCTTAGCTCTTTTCATTGTTCTTCCTCTCGTTCTTATTTTGCTTTTTATTCTTGATGGGGCTTGTGCTCTACTAGGATGATGGTTGGTGTTTTTGGCTGCCTAATGAGCGATTGGTAAATTCCCTAGTGCAAACTTGGCCTATGCAAATGGAAAATCCTCCAACATAAAGGTGGCTTGTCAATGTGGGGAAAGCTTGTAATATCACCTTTCCAATAGTGATAAATTGTAGAGATAAAAGGTGGCCTCTGTTGATGATAATAGTAAGAGTTTAAACATTCGTAAAAGTAGAAGTGAAGCACACTCGACTAAAAGGAAAATAAATTCAGGGGCAGAGCGTCTTCTCTTTGGTGAGGACTACAACTTTGATGAAGTAGTTAGTAACTTGAGTATTGGAAGGACATGGAGATCTATAACCATAAAATTACATAGCAATTCCAAGGTTATATTTAGATTAAAAAAACACTTGATAACTTTAATATATAAGATTAATAATAACAAGTATGTGGGTATTGTAATGTGATTTTAATAAAGCTATTTTAAATGAACTTGTATTTAAGTAATTTAATTATATTTAATAACATATTTTTGTTTTGTTTTTAGATAGATTCATCCTTTCTAGGATTTTAATTGATATCTCCATTTGTCAAATATCTTAATTATGTTAAAATATAATTACCAAGTTAAAAATTAAAATTAAAATTTAAAAAAAAAAAAATTATAAGTCTTTTGTTTCATTAGTTTAAAAATCAAATACAAGTTTTATTCAAACATTTATTTTATATCTAATTTTATTTGATTCATTTTTATAAAGTTTAATAAATTTATAAAATTTATAAAAATAAAATGAAAAAAAATCATTTTAATTTAAAAATTATAAACACATCAAATCTAAAAAATATTCATACCATCTCATAGAAAAAAATATATTTATAACTATTTCATAAAAAAATTATTCACAACTATCTCATAATTATTCATAATTATCTCACATTTTATTCGATAGTGTTTTTAAAATTTAATAAAAATATAATACTAAAAATATTATATGATTCATTTTTATAAAGTTTAAAATAAAATAAAATGAAAAAAAAAACATTTTAATTTAAAAATTATAAACACATTAAATCTTAAAAAAAAAATATTTATACAGTCTCAATGAAAAAAAATCATAACTATCTCATAAAAAAATTATTCATAATTATCATTTTATTTGATAAGAGTTTTTAAAATTTTAATAAATATATAAATTCTAAAACAAAATATTAACTAATCTTATGTTATATCATATAAAATATACGTATAAATATAAATTCGTTTTCATAATATTTTCATGTAATATATGTTGCCTTTTACCTTGCTCGTGTATTCATATTTCAAGAGAAATATTTATTTTCAAGGAAACATGATTTATCTCGAAAACAAATATCACATTAGTCTTAACAATTGACTTTAAAAAATAGGCCTTGTGAGTAGACGTTCACAATCTTGGATTTACATGTACACGAATGGAAACAACCAATTGATCCTTCCATGTTTATAGTGGTGTCTCTAGACCATGCACAAGGAAGGAATTTATTTGTTTTAAAATTAAATATGTTTATTAATATATAATAGCGGATAAAAAGGTCCCAAGGGTTAGCTCAATTGGTAAGACGTGCGCACACTTTCTCGGTTCGGGGAGAGGTCACGAGTTCGAGCCTTGAGTCTTTTGGGGTTAGGCCTTCTGCGAGGATGGCCGGCGGTTTACCACTTCTACCATCCACTAATGTGGGGAAGTATTGCTGGTTTCCCGTGAATATTTTCATCTGAAAAAAAATATGATAGCGAATAAAGATAAAATAAATAAATAATTATAATGTTATCTTAAATATCTTTAAGAGCCACTTTTGGGAGAATTGGGAGGAATGATTGTACATCAAAATTATTACAGTGAATTGGTGAGATACTTTTTTATTTCACATTTTTACTGATCAAAAGTTTGGGAAGCAAAGAGGGAACTTAGAGCAAAGGAGGAGGAAGCATTTTATGATAAGGTCTTGTTTTATTATGGATAATGCCATAGGACATTTTAAGAATGTAAGCTTTGTTTTGATAATAAAAGTTTTTTTTTAACCGGTTAAATAAAAATTTTATTAAAAAAATTATGTTTTTTAATATATGATAATGGATATAGATAAAATAAATAATTAAGGTTAATTTTGATTAACTAAATTATTTTAAACAAATAAATAAAGTTAAGTTTTATTAATTAAAATAAATATAAGATAAGTATTTTATTTTATAAAATAAATACTTATTCAGTTTGATGTTTTTGAGAAGGAAACCAAAATATACATAGTTATGTTGTGGATGAATTTAAATCCTCTCTCTCTCCATAGCTAATTTCCTTTAAAACTACATAATACAGTCATCTATCAGCCCAAAGGCTTACAACTACCAAAATCAAGTTTGTTGTAGTATCTAAGACCACTTCTAACAAAAGGCATATTATAATTACATATAAATGATATTACACTCTAAATACATTCACAAAAGAAAAAGAAAAAAACAAAAGAAAGAAAAAAGAGCATCCTCAACCATATCAAAGCTTCTTAAGGTAAAATATTTCATTGAGTATTAAAGTCTCAAAGAGACTAAATTTTTTTTAAGAATAACTTAAACAAAATTTAATATAATTACTTTATTAGTGATATTTATTTGTAATGTAACTCGTTACAACTTCTATAACACACGCCTGACAATTGATATTAGTTTGTAATGTACCCCGTTAAACTAAAAACTTCATTAACTAGCCTAGAAGATCCAAGGAACCTTGGGGTTTGTGGATTTTAGCTCAAGGAAAGAAGTTGATAAACATTCACCTACTCAACTAATGAAAATTATTTCAATTGTAACAGTCGAATTAACCATTTAATTTATTAATTATGCATATATAAATAAATCTCTCATGTGTGTGCATTCTTACGTAGGGAGAGGTAAATCAATTAAACATTTAACCCAGAGGCATTTCACTTGGTGAATAAATGTTATAGGGATGTTCATTTCACAACACTTAGACAATTTATGGATAACTCAATGTAACATGATAAATAGAGACTTCCCACAGGAAATATACATTCACATCAATATAGTTTTCCCAAATTAACGCATTACAAATGTGACTATTATCCTTATCAATCATCAGCCAAAACCATAAAATTACACCAACATTTTCGTTATTCAACATTCATGAATAAAATTAGGGACATCATACCACCTGTTTTATTGTTCAACATTCATGAACTTATAACTATTCAGAAGCATAATTTTAACCGTAAGTGCTAAACAACCCTTTCGGTCAACACCATGTAACTCATTAAACATAAATTACCATAGACTAACACCATGAATCTCTCAAGCACTCCAAGAACTTCATAATTAGAACTCGGTTATGCCAATATTCACTTAAAATCAAACGTGATCTGATATTTTTTAGACTTCAAGCCTTTAACAAGTTTGTCATAAGATATTAAACATTTTTACATCCAAAGATGAATGCATATATGACACATAAAACAAGTGAACCGTAGACAGGTTCCCAGACATCTTGAACAAATAAACGATAAGAATAGGAAAACATTCCAATTTCCCTTTTTGCGTATTCATAAAACTAGTTACATGCATACAATTTTTTAGGTAAAAACATGCAAACTACACCCATACAGAACCATGCACAATACATAACTCAATTCTCTGGAAATTCATCCCATTCATTATCTATACAATTAAAGATGATTCATTCTGATATTCTGATAAAGAACATAATACGTATCTTGATGAATTACAAATACTTGAGAAATTGCCTGTGTGTGAGGCACGCTCCTCCCAACCATAGGTTGTCTTGCTCATAAATCTCTCACGAATGTGCCTCCTCCGAGATGAGACCATGAATCCACAAGGATAAAGAATTAAGGTTTTCAAAGCATATTAAACAAGTAAACAAGGTAATTCTCACTAGATTATTTGTCATTAATTGGCACTCACCAATTCCACACCAAGCAGTGTGGTTGTTTCTCCATGGTAAATAATTTGGCACCAACCAATTCCACACCAAACAATACATTTTCTTCCTCAATTTCATTTCCAAAAGCACAACAGTGAAATACTCACATTGTTAACCAATGCCTAGAAATTCCACCAAGCAAGGTTCATATGCAATTCACCATTTCATTGCCAGTGCAATTATGGATACCAAATGGCATTCAACACCCAACAAATATCGAAATTCAGTTCATAATCAAGGTCGAATGATTGGTTTCTCCATAACTCATACACCCCACTAGGCAATATCATAGAAATGTTCATCTTTGCATGCATGCACTCGGTTACACAGATTTCTTCAGCCATGTGGTCTTCCCCAAAATACTCATGTCTCATCCCATCCACTAACTCCACATTAGCACATAATTAAGGATTAAGGCCAATAAAAAGGCATTAAGGATTAAAATATAATAAAGGTAATTTTGCACTCAAGGTTAGGTTGAGGTCATGTTATTAGCTGCCTAGGTTAACTATGGCTATGTATATTTCTCACTTGTGGATTCATAGTCCCCCATTCTTTTAGTGTTCATATTAGCCACAACCAACTAAATGTATGTGTTTATTTACATATTACAACTGTCAAACCTTTTAGACAATTCATCATCAATATTTTTATCATTACATTAAATTAGGGGTTCAAACCTAGGGTGTTACATCCCCCCCCTCAAACTAACAATGTCCTCGTTGTTCTAACTCTTATGGACTCTATACAACATTTATATACAATAAAAATTTTAAAAAATGCAGGTGATACTCCTACATTATATCTTCCAAGTGGTATTCTTAGGCCTATGCTAGGTACATTGGACCTATCCTACCCCATTGTTTTTCTCTTGATAACCTTGACCTTCCATCTCACCATGTAAATCAATTGCTTCATGGATTCTTTCTTTTGTTCCACCTTCCAGTTCAATCGTGGGTTCTGGAATATTATGTGGGTTAGCTTTCTAGTTACCCCTTTTTGGCAATTTCTTAAGGTAATGATTACCTCCATAGCCCCAACAATTAATGGTTGGATTTTCTTTCTTTCCAAAAATTTCGGCGATTTGCATTCCACTCTTTGATTCCTCGATCTAATGGAATTTCCCAATTGTTTGACCAGGTATATGCTTTCTCAAAGGGTCTTTGTCATCGCCCTTGGTAATGGCCACCAAGACATCCTTTACCTTATTTTGTATACGGATCGAGTCTTCTAAGACCTAAAGATTCACTTCATTCTGTTTTTCCTGAAACTTCATCATTTCTCCAAGGATTTCTTGAAAAATTATCATGATTTGAAGCATTTCTTCAGCAAGGAAGAAAATTGTTTGCTCATCCGCCATCCTATTCTTATTTGGTATTTATGGCCTCATGATTTCTAATAGTTCTATCAACACTTCCCTCAATGATTCTTGATTTGTTGAGGTTCCACAATGCCTCAATCAAGTTTTCTTTAACCACTAAGAGATGGCCGCATCAACTTCCAAAATTGAAACTTTCTCTTTGTAATCAATAATCGCAAAACTCATTAGGCCATCACACACACACACACACACGCACATCATATCCTATTTGTTAAATGAACAAACATTATGAGGATATCCTATTTTTTAAATGATCAAGTGTATCATTCCTTGTTCATGATTCCCGTATGCATATTATACTTTACTAAGCCTGAAATTATTTTAGCATGCTATGATTATTTTAAGCAGAACAAACATAACATTTGTATGCGTCAAACATTCATTCTAAGCGACTTCCTCTTTCTAGGAAAATGCAACATCATAATTGAGAGAAATAGGGGTAAGGAGTTATGCCCCTTAATCTTTGTCTCCGTCTGGAATTCCATGGTCGTGGCTCTTTGGTTCCTTGGCCTCTTACTATTTTCATGCATCATTAGCCTTGAGATCCTCTAGTTTAATCAACCCCTTCTCGAATTGTTCTTTTTCTAGGCACACCCCTGCTTATTTGATCTTTTATGCCATATTTAAATTTATTTGGTATCTCTTTTCTTACTAAATTCACCCATCTAAACTAAGGAATTCCCTTGGGAACAATCTACCTTATCCTAGGGTTACACGACTAGGGAGTGCACCTATTGTGATCAATACATCATGAGTCCAGCGTCATGTAAGGGTTCCTTCCCTTTTACTTTTCATCTTTTAACCTCAACTTTTAAAACCATTAATTCTTCCTTCCTTCGTTTTGCTCCTTTTTATAGTGCTCCTTAAGGTATTGAGAACTTGACTATTCTTACGTACTTCCTCTTACTGCATACACAACAACTTGTAGGGTTTATCGGCATCATGGTCACTTCAACAAATAATTTAAAATAAAACATATATATACTTGTATACATCTCAATACATTATCATGAAACTGAAAAACACCTTACTATACACAACTTACTCCTCGACACTTGGTTGGCTACTGTATTGCCTTCCCTTCCACCTAGACACAACACCAAGAATGCATCCATTCCTTTTTATGTGTAATCATTGTCGCCAGGAAAGTTGTAGCTTAGGTGTCTCACCAAGGAAGATGTCTAGAAAATATGTATGTAATATATTTCTAAATATAACTATTCCTATTAATTTCTTCAGTATTAATTGAGGCGAGGGTAAGAATACTCCCTTCTTTTCCGAGGGACCAAAACATATCTCAGTATCTACTTAACTCGAGCTAATACACTTCTTTAGGCTTGGAGATGATTGTTGTGTTGTTGTTTAATTATGTTTCTACACCACTTACAAGTCAATATTAAAAAGAAAAGACAACAATTTACACCAACTAACATGTTTATGACTTATTTGTTCAATATGTTTCATAAGTTTAGAGATTCTAATAATCTCATTTCTTAGCTCCTCCATAAATATTTTCCTCGGGGAAAATGCTATGAACACGAACCAAATCATCCAGACCTGCACTAAAACATATGAGTACAAAATTCAATATGGAAAAACATTCACTTAATTCAAGCACCTCACTAATGTTCCCTGCCCTTCGTACATTAATATTTTCATTGACAAAATTCCACAATTGCACTCAATTTCCAGTAAATAGCAGTATGTCACTACTTGCTTATGATAATCTCATTCCCTTCATAGGAAATAAAGTCTATTCAAAGAAACTAGCTAGCTATCTAATACAACCTTCTATCGGGGACTTTAATGGATGCTAATTCAGGCAAGGTTCCAACAATTTCTACTATTATTTGATCCCAACAAGTTTTTTATTTTTATTTTTAGAAGAGACTTTCCAAATAAAAACTTGGTGGCAAGCACATTGTGCACACTCAACACAATGCTTGCTTCTCCACAAGAAGAACTAAACATTTGTCAATCCACAATTGGAAATACGAACACAGTTTGAGATTCCAGAGGTATAGAAGGATTGTTATAACTAAACACAACTTCTAACAAGAGACATAATTCCAAGCACCAAACAAAACATGCACTTCCAACACCTACATTTTATTGTAGAAGATAATGTTGATGAAATTTTGAGTTAAATCCCCTCAGAAAGATTGATCTTCCAAAAGGATGTTTTTACCTGGACATCAATCAATAACATGGATACTATTAAAAAATTGACCTGTTATCCTAATATTCATCTCATGTAGCTCGATAATATTTGAAACAACATAACAACTGCAACCTACATATTTGCATGGCCAAACCTTTTCAATGAATCATTAGATTGGCCATCCAAGTTCAGTCAACTCGTTTGTCTCTGCCTTCAAAGAGGTAAATTTTCTTTTAAAAACTTTATTTACACACAAAATATTGCCTATGCTAGATTTATTTGCCAACAATGTTTACATTAAACACAAATACATTGTGGAACTATATTTCCATCGTAATAATATTAATTTACATAAATAATTTTAACATCAAAAGTTTTCCTACAAGGGTCAATGATTTCCCTTATGAGATTCCCACTTGCTTGCCTAATCTAGACCCCAAACTGGATGTCCACAGAAAAATAACAATTACACCCTTGGGAAATAGAGTTGCTTTTCAAAAACCAAACATGAAAACATATCCCCAATTGGGAAACATTTTCACCCTTGGAATATCGATTTCTTGTCAAAATCAAACACAAAAACAATACCTAGAATGGGTAGCAATTTCACCTAGGAAAAATGGAATTGTTTGATAAAACAAAAAAATTATGTCCACGAGGACAACATTTCAGCTCTATAAAATTTATTTGCATAAATAAAGCAAACACACAACTAATGCCAATAAGGGCAAAATAATCACTCCTAGGAAATGGGTTTGCACAAATAAATTAGATTCAATCGATTCCAATAAGAGAAACGAATTTTTGCTTGAGAAATCAATTTGCTTGCAAAAGATTAGCCACAAGGATTTTCTCTCTAGGATATATTCAGATAAACAATTTGACAATTTGAAAATAAATTTCATGAAACAATTGCATGCACCATCCTGCATTGCCACACTCTTGATAGGAAAAATCATAAACTTCATATAGAATATATGAGTTGGAAAATGTATATAATATTCATGTGGGAGGCCAAGCACATGCTTGATCTCTGGTATGCATACTTCCTTTCAACAAATAAGGAATATAAAAAGATATATTCTTGACCAATGACAAGAATATGGAAAAATACATAAAATTATAATAAAATCTCATGAACAATGAAGTTCCCAAACCATTCTCACATCTAGCACACAATACAACTAGATGTAAAAACTAGAGTCATTCCATGATTTGAATTTACTTTCTACGGGGAAAGAATAAATCAAATGCCTAAAGTAACTTCACAACCCATGAGGTTCAATAGTTGTAGCCTCAGCTCTTAAAACACTTTGTAATGTACCTCGTTACAGCTTCTATAACCCATACTTGACAATCCATACCACTCTATAATGTACCATGTTACCTAAAAACCTCATTAACCACCCTGGAACATCCATGGAACCTTAAAGTTTGTAGATTTTAGCTCAAGTAAAGAACTTGATGAACATTCACACCCTCAACCAATGAAAATTCTTTCAACTATAACAGTCGGATTAACCATTTAATTTATTAATTATGCATTTATAAATAAATCTTTGATGTGCTTGCATTCTTTCACAGGGATAGGTATATCAATTAAACATTTAACTTAGAGGCATTTCATTGGGCGAATAAGCATTCTAGGGATGTCCATTTCACAACACTTAGACAATTTCTAGATAACTCAACATAACATGATAAAAAGAGACTTCCCATGGGAAGTATACATTGAAATCAATGTAGTTTTCCCATTTGTACACATTACAAATATGACTATTATCCTTATCAATTATCATCCAAAACCATAAAATTAGACCAACATTCTGTTATTCAACATTCATGAATAAAATTAGGGACATTATGCCACCTTTCTAATTGTTCAACATTCACGAATTGATAACTATTCCTAAGTATAATTTTAATTGCAGGCGCAAAAAAACCATTACGGTCATTAAACACAAATGTCCATAGACTAACACTAGGAATCTCATAACCACTCAAAGAACTTCATAATTAGAATTCAATTATGCCAATATTCACTTAAATCAAACGCAACCAGTGTTGTCTCAATCTTCAAGCCTTCAACAAGTTTTCCATAACCTATTAGTTATTTTTACGTCCACATAGGAATGAAGATATATGACACACAAAACAACTGAACCATAGATAGGTTCCCAATCATCTTGAACACATCAACAACATGAATAAAAAAACATTCCAATTTCTCTTTTTGCATATTCATAAAACTAGTTACATGCATACATAACCATGCACCATACATAACTCAATTCTCTGGAAATTGATTCCATTCATTATCTGTATAATTAAAGATAATTCATTACGAAACAGAACATAATACTTATCTGGATGAATTGAAAATACTTGAGCAACTAGCTATGTGTGAGGCATGCTCTTCACAACCATAGGCTGCCTTGCTCATAAATCTCTCAACAAGGTGTGACCCCTGAACCGAGACCATGAACCCACAAGGAGAAAGACTCAATGTTGTCAAAGGATAATGAACAAGTGAACATGGTAATCCTCACCGGATTTTTCTCTCATTAATTGGCACTCACCAATTCACACCAAGTAGCATGGTTCTTTCTCCATTTTCAGGATTTTGGCACCATCCAGTTCCACACCAAACAATGCATTTCCTTCCTCGATTTCTTTTCCAAAAGAACAACAGTGAAATACTCACACTGTTAATCTATGCCCGTAAATTTCACCAAGGAAGGTTCATACATAGGTTTCCATTTCACTCGTAGTATAGTTATGGATACCAAATTCCAATCAATGACCAATAAATATCAAAATTTAGATCATAATCAAGGTCGAATGATTGGTTTCCCCAGAACTCACACACCCAACTAGGCATTATCATATAAATGTCCCTCTTTGCGTGCATGCAATCAACTACACGACTTTCTTTAGCGACATGGTATTCCCCAAAAGACTCACATCTCATCCCATCCAATAATTCCCCATTAGCACGTAATTAAGGATTTAAAGCCAACCAAAATGTATTAAGGCTTAACATATAATAAATGTACTTTTGCACTTAAGGTTAGGTGGAGGTCATGTTATGAGCCCCCTAGATTATATACAACCCCCTTTCTTTCTCACTTGTGGATTGATTCATAGTCCCTCATTCTTTTAGGGTTTTCCTCAACCACAACCAGCTGGATGTATACATATATTAATGGTGTTTATTTAAGTATTACAATTATTCAACCCTTTAGGCTATTCATCATCAAGATTTTCATCATTGCATTAGATTAGGGGTTCGAAACTCGAGTGTTGTATTATTGTTCACAACATAATTAACATATTGTAATTTTTAGTAATATATTTCTCCTCAAAGATACCGAAGGAGTATACTAACCAGCCATATTATTGAGTTGATTTAAATAATTGGATGGTGAATATGATAAAGATTATCATAAGAAAAGTGGTGATGACAATCATTACATAAATAAAGTAACGATAATTCTTGTTCTTTATAATTATTTTTCTCAAAGGTGGCAAAACCTATCATAATTAATGGTCAAACTAGCAATGAGGACAATTGCTATTGGTTTCTATATGTAAATGGAATTTGACTCATCATTGTTACTCAAGGAAAACCATCATGGATGGTCTGTAAGGGGGTAGACTTCCACTCTATCCAAATTCCTTTGGGTCATGGTTTAACCTCTTTCCTTAAGGAAGGTGAGCTCTTAGCAACAAGAACCAATTGATATTGCCAAGTATATTTTTTATGTTTTTATTTGATATTTCATATATAGGATTTAATATGACCTATTATGGAGTAGATTAAACGAAACAATTAATATTTTCCATTTTTTTTTCAAAATTTGATGACTATTTTTTTCCATTTTCATCAAATTATTGTTTAAATTATGATTTTAATAATCTAAATTAATTCAAAAGGCATAAATATTAAATTTGAAGCATAAATATCCAAATTACAAATATGAAAATATTGCAATTTTAGCTTCAAATTGAACTATCACTTGAAAGGACACTAGAAATGGAGTGGATATTAGTCCATAGAAATAATTTATGATAGTTAATTGTGTAATTTATGTTCAAGAGTATAGATTCATTTTAAAGGGGATCTACCAAACACATCAAATCTCTTGAGGTGCAAACTCCTTTTTAGAGTGCAAGTGTGTGTGTGTGTGTAGCCGACATGTTATTTTTTATAATATTGTATTATTTTTTTAAAAGGGCATGTGTCATCTCCAAGATGAGCACGAAAGGAGTTACGCATCTCCTACTGGGTTGTAGAATGCGCTTTTTCAACTTGTCTCACATATTGATTTTTATTTTCACAATTTTTATGTTTATTATTTTAATAATTTGTATAATTTTTATTATAATGTGAATAAACCGTTATATTTGTTATGTATGAAAGTTTAATCACAAAGTTATTATTAGTATGTAGCCAAAACTATTGCTGAAGTTTCACAATGGAATAAGAAAGGTGCTCTAAAACCTGTTAAGATAGTCTTTACCAATTTGAGAGGTTTTATGATAATGGAGGTTTATGGAGACTCGAAAGTTATTATTGATTGGGTAAATGATAAAAATAACTTGCAACATTTGGGTTTATTTGCCTGGATACAAAGAATTAGGAAGCTTGTGGAGAATTTTCATGTGTTATCTTTCAAGCATATATACAAGGTTTTCAATAGAGAGGTCGATGCTTTATCAAAGGCGATTGGTGATATGGCAGGAAATATTTTGTTCTGTGCATCCAGGAATAGTATCTTGATTGACAAGGGGTCCTACTCCTTTTTAAGTTTTTTTTGTTTTGATGAATTGTTAAGGTTTCGTGCTTTGATGATCCTTTGGACTATGTTGTAAAGTGTAGCAGTAGATAGATTGCAGCACTTTTGTCCTCTTATTTCTTTTAGGATAGAGTTGTTGGTGTTCAACATGAGTGGGCCTAATGGTCAAGAGCATGTGTTTTTTTGTAGGAGGTCACATGTGTTTTGAGAGTTTTTATGTAATAGCCGAAAAAATGGTGCTTTGAGAGTTATTATGTAACTTTGATTCTTTTTTGAATAACAAGTTACATGTTATTTTTCAATTGAAAAACAAAATATTAATGTATAAAAGTTGCTATTATAACTTTTTATTAATTAATAAACATTATAAATTATAAATATCTTAAATTGAATTGTCAAATTTTACATTACTAATTAAACTAAATTGTTTTTTAAGTTTTTTACACCCAATAGATAATTGATATTTTATATAAATGTTCATTTAAAAGGGCATTACTTGTTAGACAATAAAAATGGATTTGGGCTCTAGTGACACCTTTAACTCTAATGTGCCAACCAACTTCACTCTAATGTTCCAACCAACTTCATGTTGTTGTTGATAATTATTCATATGGATCGCATATTCAGAAGTTTGTTGTGTATGTGTACATCATATCTTTCTAGACAATGACGTGGGCTGACTATGCATAACATTTATAACAAAATCATAAATTTCCTAAATTAATATAAAAAGCGTAATGGAAAGTAAAGAAATGTTGTTTCGGAAATTCGGTATTGGTATTATTTTATTTTGTTAAATTGATTTATTATCGTTAACGCTGCCATTGTAATTGATACAGCGTTGACTTTATAATAATCATGCAGTTCTATGATAAACATTATAAATATAGGAGTAAGCTATCTACTCCACCATTTGCATCGAGGCCCACTTGACTTCGGCTGGTGATAGATTACTCAATTATCTTTCCCTGACTGTGAGACCAAGAACAACAGATTCTGCTTATTTTCTTGCATTTTCATTGCAAATCAATTTTACAACAAACTATTATTACACTCCGGTATAATGCAATAATGAGAAATACTAATTTACCAAATCAAATTGAATCTACACATTGAACGGATCTAAACCTAATCTGAAATTGTGTTCTAAAAACTTGTAATTTGAAATCCAATTGTTTTGGATTTGATAACACCAATGTTCTATGTGTATGCTAGTTTAAAACTTTAACCTCCGTGATCATGAAGGATAAAGAATCCAAGGTTTAAACCTGGATCAAGTTCCATAAAACAAACAAAGGAGTTGATTAATTGTTACAAGGAAGTTGGTAAAACGTTCCAAGTTTTAGATCTTTCCAGTTATTTTTATGGAGTTGAATAAAATTATACAGTTCTAAACATACATTTGCAATTTTCATAAAAATTCCAATCAAAACTTACAATTTTAAACTTGCATTTAAAAAACATGAATTTCCATGGCCAAATTTATGGATGGATGAATTCGATAACGTAGTTGGTGTGAAAATAGGTGTTGGAATTGGTTGTTCTTGGTCTCACAGAAAGGTAACGGAGTAAGCTATCACCCGACGGCGTCAGCTGGGCCCTAGTGCAAATGGTCAGGTAGATAGCTTACTCCATAAATATATAATCTTTATTTTTAAGATATATTTTATTTATATCATCTGCCAGTTGATTGGTCATGGGTACAATGGATCTTATTTTATAATCATTGCAGATTTTTTTTTTTAAACGGTTTCAAGTTTTATTGATGGGTACATTCCACGCATTGGAACTTGGCAGCCCCCTCATAAGTTAGGCTTGGAATTTGACGTTGTACAGAACATATTTGACAGCTAACCTCATAATTTAAACGTCAACTTTAAAAGGTATGCAAAATTGAAACCCGTAGATTTAACCCTTATTGAATTTATTTACTTGTCATAAGTATTAGTACTCTTTGGTTGAGTTTTGAGTTGATAACTTGGTGGTTACGTTGATTTTTGAAAATGATTCATGAGTCATGTTCATTAAATCAGACACTTTATGTGGAAGGATGACAACTCGAGTACACATTCTTTGAACTCTCTAGGATAAATAAACAGGTTAACTCATTTATTATCACACTTGGCTACCTAGTGGTGCACACAGAGGTTAAATTCCATTAATCCACTTCACAACATGCGAATTCATCACTCTCAATATTGGAAAATGGGAACATCTTGGTTTTCATGTTACTTCATTTGGGGAACCAAGAAGGAACATACTCATTTCCAATCCTAGGCGTTACTCTAAATCTGAACACTTGGGGATTATAGAGAGCTTGTAACTCTTTGAACAACGAAGAACGAAGGGAAGTAGGATATGGTCGACTTCAAGAGTAATCCTTTTAATATATTTAGGCATTGTAATTTTTTAAATATTGTAATGTTTTAAATATAATTCAATAGATTAATATTATTCGTTGCTATAATAGTCCCGGCTTGCTCCCTATACAAAAGCCCGCCCAACTAGCTACACATTTGAGTATGGGAAAAAAAGGATTCAATAGGATTGTGAGCTTTCGAGAGCATAAAAAAGCTCAGTTCAATTTCCACAAGGATACAATACAAGAAGGGAGGGTGAATGTGTTTCATATGNTTTTTTTTTTTTTTTTTTTTTTTTTTTTTTATGTTTGAAGGTCGATTTTATTTAATTGTTTTTAAGTAAACATCAATTTAAGGTATAATTAGGGTAATTAGTATCTTGATCTATTTTATTCGAGAGAAGGATCAATAAACCATAGATTTTCGAGGGTTGCTTGCCTTAGATAAAATGAAAAATGGATATATTTATTTTCTAATTTTGGATGACTACTAGAATATAGGTCTCTCCCTTCCTATTTGAGAGGGAAGGTCCGTATCTTTCTATTTCCAAATACCTAAGCCAAATCACTTGAGTTTAGGAGTTTCCATAATGACTTTTAATATGACATAATTTAAAACAAAATACTTTAAAAAAAATAAGTAAATTTGATATAAAATATTGACACTATAAATTTGTAATAATGTAAAGTGACAGGCAATGAAAATACCAAACCGTCAACAAATTTCCATTTGACGAGCAAGGAAATTTGAAATTCCAGGCTTGCTCGTAACCACTCCTTCCCATTATTGCAATTACAAGAAAGGGTGTCGTGTATCTAAAGACAAGTACTATGCTATTGATTTTGCATATGTCATTTTCTACTTCAACTTTACCAAGGCTAGATTCATGGAGTGTCGAAGGAAATTTCATCATCTCAATCTTTGTAGCAACTTATCCTTGCATCTTCTCCACTAATTGTAGCTCCTTTTAGCTATATATTCTCCCATTATCCTTGTGTGGATTTTATGTGTTGCAATAAAAATTCTCATTGAGTTAGATGTCATCTTCATAATTAACACTAACTCTCATTGAGTTAGACATCATTTTCATAAGTGGCACTTAGCTTCCCCTTAACAAATTGCTTTGCATGCCCCCAATGTATAAAGGAATCTATTATAAATAAATTTATTTCAAGTACCTTTGCATCTATTTGTTCAAGGCTCCTTTAAACGTAATGTGGAAGGGGATTTAACTTCTAGGTATTTCACCAAAGCAATCAGACCTTTGGAAACTTGTCAGTTTTTTTTTAGTATAGCTTTCCCAAGCTGATGCTAAGGGGTCCGCATAATATTATGTTTTTTTTGTTAGGGTTAACTTTGACTTTGGAATTAGCAAGGATGTGTGTGATTTTGGGCACATGGTTTTGGTAGCCCGTGGTTTCTTGCTAGTTGCATTTTCATGTAAAGAACCCCGTAAATAGGGTTGTAATCCTCCATTGTAAATGGTTTGAAAGGTGGGCTTATCTATCTCACTTACCCTGATGACCGGTTTTTTTACTTAGTGTGGGCTTCTTAGGTTTTTAGTTTTCTCTAATATAGACACTTGTATAATTTTTCGGTAAATTTTGTGTTGGATCGCATGAATATATAGTTTATGGTTATCGTTGCCCAACTTTATTGCATTTCCTTATAAATTTTGTGGGAGATTCAAACCTCCTTCTAACTTCAATCTGTCTTTGGACTTGTTTTTATTTCTATTTTGGATATGTCCTCTTACAAATATGGCATTCTTGGATAAACACTCCATGGATTTTTACCTTAATTCTTCTAATCATAAGGATGTAATTGCATCCCCAAACTTTAATGTAGATTGAGTAGTCACTAACGATGGTTATAACCAAACTATCCCATTAATTTGGCAAGGAACATAATGTAGTAATGCACTTATCTTCGTCATCCAACTTAATATCAACGAAGCCTAACTAACTTATCAGAATGTTAAAAAGACAAAGATGGTCTACAACAAAGTTATCATCATCCATCCTAAGGTGGTGGATCTTCTTCCAAATAAATAGTTTGTTTCGTAGGGACTTTGACTAATACAAATTATCTAACTTCTCTCACATATCCTTAATGTTGTCTTATCTAGAGACACTCAATAACACTAAATTTGAAAGGTACATATGAATTGTACTCTTTGTTTTCCTATGCAATTGTTGCTAGTCTTTATCTATGTTTTCCTATGCAATTGTTGCTAGTATTTATCTATTTGTGGGGTGTTTTCCTTAAACTAAAAGTTACTAATCTCTATCCACAAGAAAATATTGCATCTTTAGCTTCCCTAACTCGAAGATCTAGTCATTAAATTTCTCAATATCCATTCTTGAAGTGCTCCCCATCACCTTTTACACAAAATTCAATTACACAAAGCTCCCATTCAAGACTTGGTTTATCACATACCCAAGATACCATTGCTCTTCAAAGAATGAGCTAAATCCTAGCAAAAAGTCCCCCCAGGAAGCCAATAACCTCAAATAAAGACTTTGATAAACTCGTACAAGAATAAATATGCTTACAAAATCTTAAAATAAAAGAAAACAATGACACATGAATAGTACATAATATATTTACCTTGGAAACTCTTGACCAAGGGAACCAACAAACTATTAATTACACATCTCTTTAATATTATCTTAAATTAATAATTCATAATGTATTGTATAGGTATTCCATGTCATTAATCAGTTCCTATTAACCAAAATTAGATTAGAAACATAATCCCTTTATAGAGAAATTATAATGAGTTGAAACCCTTAATTAAAAAAACACATAAAAACATACCAAAAATAGGGCCAGTTACATAGTGTACCTACACATAATGCAATAGATACATCTAATCAATTTTTCCCGTAACCACACATAACAAAACCAAAATAACATAAACACTCTTCGACAAAAGTATTTATAAATAATCTTTAATCATTATACATAATATGTAGTAAAAAACACTCTAAATTTTGATGTGAAAATACCTATTTTTTATTTTATTTTTCTAAATAAAACTACAACAATTTTTTATAAAACCAATGTTTATTGTAAACAAAAGAAAACACATAAAACTACTCCAAAGCATTGTTGAACATCAATTGAATCCCCATAAAATCTACATCTATCAGCTAACAAAATCTAGATCTATCACTTAGATGCAGAACATGCCCTTAGAATGATCATGAAGAGGAACCTGGAAAGCTCTAGTGCATGCATGAAAATCACCCAAGAATATAACCTTTCCATTTCTGATTCCATCATAAAATATAAATATAAATATCTAATTGAATCATTATGAACTAACAAACTAAAGTGAAGTTAAAAAGAGTAGCAACTACAATGTAAATATATCTAAAAACAGAGGCTAAATTACTAAGTCAAATTCATATAAAACTAACAATCTCATCAAAAACTACAAAAGAAACCCTACATCGAAGAGATTCCCTGGCCAAGCAAGCCACCCCACCTAAACCTCTTACACCAATTGAAAACCAAGATTTTTTAATAAAACCAATATTTATTGTAAAGCAAAAAAAGACACCGTAAGTGAAGTTATTTATCATAAAAAGGATAAAAAGATAGAATGTGCATGGATTATGCCACCAATAATGAAAAATGAGATGCCACACAACTAAAAAGAGAATGTGCATGGATTATGCCACCAATAATGAAAAAGGATAAAAAGAGAATGTGCATGGATTATGCCACCAATATAAAAAAAATGAGATGCCACACAACTAAAATAATAATAAAATAGCACTGTGGTGGCTTATCTAGAAACAATTTAAATCGATCACGTTCACTCTTATCAATACATTTCCATTCACAATGTACATGGATTATGAAACTAATAATAAAAGGAGAGATGGCCATACAATTATCCTTGTGGTTTCTTTTATAAAGAATTTAAATCCATCGTATGCACACTTAGAAGTACATTTATATTCAAAATGGCCTCACAATTTGAATCACATCAAACTAGGTTTTCATTTATTTATATAATGCATTTTATGGGATGTCAAAGGTATTAAAAAAATCCAATCGAGAAGAGGCCTTCTTCTTTGTAGGTACAGACAAAGGTT
Source organism: Pseudotsuga menziesii (assembly GCA_001517045.1). Classification (NCBI taxonomy): domain Eukaryota; kingdom Viridiplantae; phylum Streptophyta; class Pinopsida; order Pinales; family Pinaceae; genus Pseudotsuga; species Pseudotsuga menziesii. Next base: position 15,660 of record LPNX010194613.1, on the reverse strand, counting down.
TTAATTTTTAATTAAAATTTGTTATACTAGTCATATATATTAAAAGGGTTGTGCATGCATTTTATATTATATTGAGCATAATAAGCAAATTGTTTAAAAACCATAAAATGGAATATCAAAGGAGACAGGGTAAGAGTCTAAACATATAATTCCAAAGTAGGAGGATGTTGGTTATGGTCATCTATTGAAGGTCTTCATTTAAAAACGAAGGGATTGGCATTAATTGGATACAAACGTTTTCACCCATCTATGGAAGGATGTGGGTAAGAGTAAACATATAATGTCAAAGTAGGAGGATGTTGGTTATGGTCATCTATTGAAGATCTTTGTTTAAAAACTAAGGGATTGGCATCAATTGGCTACAAATGTTTTCACCCATATATGGAAGGATTTGAGGGCTTAGGCTTTATTGAATGTCCAAGGCTAGAGTTATATATTGCTTGAGTGGAAGCTCTTCTTGTGTTTGCATATCTCACTCTCTTATTTTCCAATTCAATGGTGACACATGTTTTCACTTTTATGAGAACATATAGAAATAGATTGAGAAGGGTTAGGTGGTTCCCTATTCATATTGTATGAGATGGGGGTTGAAAGTTCAAAAGCTACCAGAGACGCTCCATATCCATATGTACTTTTCTTATAATATTTACAAGGATGAGATGGCACCCATTAGAATGTCATCATATGAAGAAACACCTTTGATATGAAATTGAAAGTAACATTATTGCATATATTTCAAGTCCAAGCCAAGGCTTAAAATGTATGAAAATTCATCTAAGAAGAGTGAAAATCAATGGCCCAAGGCAAAGAATTGTCGAACAAGGGACCTCCCTAAGTGATAGAGCTAGGGAGGAATTATTGACCTAACAACTCAGCCCATGCCTAAGAATATTTGGCTAAGGAAAAAACCAAAAAAGATGCTTGACAGATTTCGCTTACCCACACTATGGATAGTGCAGGTTTTGCACACCATATGGTAATCTATTATCCGCTATGAGTAGGCTCCCATAGATAAATAGCATGCAAAGATTTATTTCTTAGGTAATGATAGATTTATAGATACCACAAATATGGAATGACTAGGTCTTTTTTTAGATTTAAATCTCTACAATTCATTAAGTCGAACTTTAAGGAACAACCCGGAGCATAACCACGTGTATCCCATAATAGGATTGTATTTTGAAAACGTTATGTCCTTTCCACACTTCTAGTCATGCCACCAAGCCTAATGATCTTGGAGGCCAATCTTAAGCATAAGTTCATTCGAAATGATACCTTGAATGTGTTCCAAGTCAAATTTATCCTCATTGGTTAGGACAAACTTTCACTTGAGAATTAGTTCCTTAATAGGATTTCAAACAAAACAATGGAAAATGGATGCCCTGTCTTAAAAGCATTGAGGTAGAAAACTAGGAGGTCTTATCTAGAGGCTTGTCTTCAAACTTCACAATAGTATACTACTAGAGACAATGCTAATTGAAGGAAAGGCCAATTCATAAAGAAATCTCCTTCTAGGAAAGGTAAGTCTCAATAACTTCCCAGGCCTTCTAGATTCTCTATAACAATTGTGCCAACAAATTTAACATGAGATGAAGTGAGCAAGATTATTTGAAAATAAATTCCTTACCAAGACCTCTTCTTGAGCATAAGGTCATGCCTAATCCTATGTCTAAGGATGCCACCTAAGCCTTTCTTCCATCAACAACTTGAATTACCCATTTGGCACGTACGAATTGTGTTGGAAAGTGGGTTTTGATGATAGCCAAGCCACCAAATTCTCACAAGTTGTATCCAAGTTCCCAATTAATTTTTTGAAACCCTTTACTCTTGTTAGAGAGCCCATAGAAAAAATTTGAGCACCTTCTCCAGCTTTGAGTAGGTTTCTTTAAAGGGGACCCAACAAGAACAATATTACACATGAATCACAAACAACACTTGTGTGTAGATTTAGACTTTGTGTTAGGGCTACGGGTTTTATAATCCACTTATTTATTATGGTTTCCACCCTTTGCACAACGGCCTCCCAAAGATCACAAGTAAATCCTAGAAGGAGAATAGAATGCTCGGGAGCTTGAAATTGTAACATATTGAATCTAGGACCAATTTTTGAGAATTTGTCAGTTAAGCATAGGCCATCTTCTATATAAGTAACAATGCCTGATATTCCACTAAATATTGAATCTTCACGCCATATAAAATATGTCCATACTTTCTACAATGTTAACCAGAAAGTATGGTCATCTAGAAGAATTAGGAAGGAATCATCAATTAAATATCCAATCAAACATTTGAGAAACAATAGGTTCAAGGAGATAAATCCCCCAAATCATGTTCATGTCCACTTTATAGAACAATAAATAATAGAGGTATTTAACAGTAAAGATGTATAAGGCTATATTCAAGGGAGTTCTTGTGTGATTAATCAAAAAAACCCATTTTGTTTAGACTCGCCTATGTTAATGGAGAGATGGGCTAAAGCATTTGCAATTGCAAAAAAAAATTCAGCCCTACTTATAAACATGGGACCAAAACCCAAGGCTTTAATCATCGCAAATGTAAAGCCATTCCACTCGGTTGTAGGATTTTTCGAAGTAAATTTTAATGAGCATAGTGTATAGGTCATAATATCAATTGCATTCTATTCCCTCCTAAACTATAATAATATTATCTAAGATATAGTTTCCTTGAGTAAAACCTATATCCTCATGATGGATGATCTTGGAAAGAATAAGTTTGATATGAAAGCAAGTCATTTGGCTAGAATTTTGTAGGACACTTTATGCAAAGTAATGGGCTTCCAATCAATAATCAACTCCAAGTCACTTGCCTTTGGGATGAATTTAATGAAGTCCTAGTTAATATGTGCTCCTAGCGAGTGTTTTTGGATGGAATCTTTATACACTTGTAAAAGGTTTGTCTTGAAAAAAATTAACTTGGCCTTGTATAACTCACAAGGGAACCCATTGAGGGTTTTTGAGAGCTCACTAAGAGACAAAATTAGGTCACATGCTCTCCTTTATTCCTCAATGACCATGTATACGACAAAGACAATAATTTTTTGTGTGGCTCCTCACCTATACTTCATAAGGCCATACGTTTGGAACACTTGTCTATAATTTTCCACAAACTCTTTCTTGATAGCTTCTTGATTGGTAGTTTGACCCAATGTTGTTCTCAAAGAAGAAATATTCTCATTTTCTCCTTAATGGCTAGTGCCTTAATGAGGTATTTGGTGGGTCTATGGATTACTTTGATCTAATGTAGTCTCACTCTTAACTAAGATCTTGTTTCTCAACAGCTATCTTCAACTCATGGAAGATGGCCCAAATTTGATGCACGAGTTTGTTTTAATCATTGTCATGGAGTGGGGGGGGGGGGGATGTATGCCTTACGTGACTTCCTCTGGCTCATTGTGAACTATTATGTGGTGGGCATGATGAATCTTAGCAATCCCTTTATAAAGGAAACATTTTTTGGAAATAATATCTTTCCACCAAACTATTCATTCAAAGTCCCTGCACAATTGAAGATCAAGTTCCACATAGTTTAGATGTAAGGTAAGAAGCTTAGGCTTTGGAGTCATGAAACATTCATGATATATCATTTCCTTAGCAAACACATCTTTTGAGCTACCAAGGAAATTTAAAACTGGTTGTGTCATCAATATGTATTAGTTGTCCTCAATTGAAGTCAAATAAGAGTGATTTATACTCCGACAATACAACTCTATCGAGTTTATCATAGATTCATTCTAGTTTTTTATTAAATTAATCTAAGTGAGTCATACCTTAATAGATCATGTCAATGATATTTTTATTGTAGTCATAGAACCCATGGAGGACCTTCACTAAACTTAATTTTCCCCAAAAAGGAAGACATGCAAGTAATGTCCCCTGTTTTACTTCTTAACACTTCACAATGTTGAAATACTCATAAATGAACCATGGGGCATTAGACAACTCTTCTACTAGTAAGCACAAAAAGGTTGCATGATCTCACAAATCATTGGAGGGATCTATGTTAGCCAAGCCTAAAATTTGACCATCTAGATTGATAGACATCGAAATCAATCTTTGTGAGCGCTTAGTCCTGCACTCAACAAAAACCCTAGCTAATTGAAATTATATCAATACAACATTGTCACCATCTCCTCAAGAATGATCATTGTGAAATTGTTTGGCCCCTGGCCATATGACAAGTAGGCTTGTATGTAGTATAATGCCTACAATTTTGACTTCTTGCAAACATAGAGAGCAAGTCCTACTAATTGAAGTCAACAACTGTTAGATGGTAGATCTTTATTTCCAATGTAATATAAGCCTCGAACATTCCATGAGTTCAATGACATTGTGCATCTCCACCTCATTGTCTTTGAGGTCTTGGAAAGTGCCAAAGGGGTTATTCACAAGAGAGGGTAGGAAAAGTACACCATGGAGGGTAACCTATCTTGTGCAAAATATATACTTCGATTACGATGATGATAAATATCCATTAAGATCAATTGTTGGCTATTAGACCTTAAATGTTTGATAAGGAATTAATTTATTTGTTTAAATTTTTCGCTTTTATTGTTGAAAATATTGAAGAAAAACTTTCCTAGATCTCTTTGGGTGTTATGAGTTAACAAGTCATAAAAATCGACAGTGTTACAAATATTTTGAAATTATGACATACTGTGTATATAGACATAGCATTTTAAATAATATTAATTTTCATCCTCCATTTTGATATTTATTTCTATTAAGTTAAAAAAAATCATTATAATACTTTAAAAAGAATACATTTTATTGAAAAATAATGATTATACAACCGTCTTAAAAAAATTACATTTTTATTAAAAAATAGTGATTATACACACACCTTCAGAAAAAATAATAATTTAAATTCATATGTAAAAGAAAGTTATAATCGAGTCGGGTGTCATCTTGAACACACAAGAATAGGGAATATAACAAGGCTCTTAAAAGAGTTTCCTTTTCTATCCTTCGTGATAAACCTTCTAGTATAGCTTATACATGACCCAAAAGATTCTTTTCAATGTCATCTTGCCAACATTGCTAGGAAGAAAACAAAACTTAAACTTAAACCATTATATATATATAATAATAATAATAATGTTGTCTTATTAGTAAGGAATTTCTCTAACCTTAACAAACAATGAAAATTGTTCAAAATTGTGCACTTGCTTTATAATGGTAGTAAATACATTATAAATAAACTAAAAATTGTTCCAAATTGTGTATTTATAATGTTAGTAATACATTATAAATAAACTAAGGGAATGATTATTAAGTCTAGGAAAATCACTTATCCCAAGGACTTAGCTTAAGTTCATGACCAATGTTGTTGGGAATTTAGTTAGTTTTGTGTCAATAGGTGTAGTTTGAATCACCTTAGGCATAATAGTCTATGCATACAAGTTTAGTAGTGATGTCATCCACAAATACGAGGAAGCATCCCTTGGATTTCTTCGCAAGGTATTCCTTAGGGAAAAAAAAAAGACTAGGGAATCACTTACTTTAAATCTGTTTATGGAAATAACAACTTATATAAATATCCTAGAGGTAACCTCTATCATAAGATAAATTTGAATTATAGTGTTGAAAGGATAATTAGAGGAGATCATAAATCTTATTTTGGTCCTGGGATTGTTTTTAAAGAAGATGAATTTTGGTTTTGGGAGAAAACGAAAGTCATCTTTAACACACTTGTTACTCTAGTGATTTTGTATGGTTGTGAAATTTGGGAATGGAGGCAGGGGGAGGGTTGGAATAATATCTAAAGAAACCTTTGTGGGATTGATCAAATCTGAAAGTGTTTGATCATTAATAACCTTAAAATTAAGGGAAATACCCTTTATCTAATTCTACTTTTAGGGTCGGTCTTCCCCATAAAGAGAGTAAGGTTATGACCATATACTTAATGTATGAGCACAATCTAAAGAATCTAAAGAAAGAATGGATTTTTACAATTGCTTTAAATATTAATAAATTTAGTTAAGACTTAATAGAGAATGTACTAAAAATGTGGCAATTTTGCTTCGACATTAGGGGATAGTGGAATAAAACATTCTTAAAAACTTCCATACCATTAAAATTACTGTTATAATTAAATTTAAAGAAAAATTGTGATGTAATAGTGATATTGAGAATAAGAAAAGTGTGTTTATTATGAAGAAATCATTAACCCCAAGATAGAAAACCAAATCTCTCTTTCTACCATAGCCAACATAAAGAATAAAACAAGGGCACACAAACTCTCATGAGTTTCATAGTGAAACTTGACATTGAGAAAGACACAAAATGCCTTGGGAGAATAGAATCAATAAACTTTGTGAGTTTAAGAAAGTGAAGGACGAAAAACATTTTCCGTTGAAATGTGCAATTCACTCAAACATTAATTTCATTTTCAAAACATCTATAACAATACAAATCTTCATAATTTGTTGACACATAATAATGAAATTGAACTCAAAAAACTTATTTGTATTTTATTTAAAAATAGAAATAGAAATCTCCAAGTAAATTTACCATGACAAACCTCTTAGCCACTTCCCCTCATTTCAAGGATGGTACCCAAGGTAAACCCTGGATTCTTCAGGGCACAAGGCCAAGTCATCAATAGGGATCGAATCCAATACAACAATATACTCATTATGAGCCCATCATGTCATCTACAAGAATAGAACCTAGGTGGGGAGGATAACAGTCCATCCTAAAATCACTCAGTGTAGACCCAATTGACAAATCATTGAAACAACTTGTTAGAATAAATTAAGTAATTATGCATTTGTCAATTGCGAGTTGTCAATCGATGAAAGTGAGTAGCTTATAATATATCGCGCGATTATTCAAATCCATTAGTATCATACTATTACATTTTCTTATGTTTGTTGGCACTCACAATTAATGGTTGAACTAATTATAATTTCTGAGTAACTTGGTGAAATAGATATCCAACGCAAAGTCGTTTAACTAAAAAAACAAAAAATGTGTTATATTAATAGTTAACGTTAATCTTAATGTGTGTGTGTGTGTGCGTGCGTGCGTGCGTGCGTGCGCGCGCGTGCGTGCGTGCGTGTGTGTGTGTGTGTGTGTGTGTGTGTGTGTGTGTGTGTGTGTGTGTGTAATTGACCTTACCAGTGTTATCAGTCCTTGCAGAAGGCCAAGGTACTATTGTTTTCGATATCCTTTGACTTTATATTAATCAATGTTGGACTTTATATATTTCTTGATGCATTCCAAATTTTTTGACATAGGTTGTTAATTTTCCAATTAATTATTGCAATACAAATTATTTTTCTGAAATCTTCTTGGATTGCAGTTTGAAACGTTATTCTCGGGTCGGCGGTTTGGTTCTTGAAAATCGAGGTTCTTAGTCTGAACAATAAATGTCACCGCCCTGCAAAGATGTCACCAACCTGCAAAGATGTCACCACCCTGCAAAGATGCAAGTCATTGCGCCGAGAGGTGCTCTACAACCCATTATGGGGGAGATCTTGTAACGTTATGTAACATTATTTAACATTCCTCATGTAATGTTCCTCTTATAAATGTTGGCCATAAAAAATAAAATTTTAATTATCCTCCAAAATAAATGTCGGCCACAAAAACAACCTAATATGGGGGAGATGTTGCAATGTTCCTACTTAACAAAACAATAAAAAATAAAAAATTTAATTATCGTCCAAAAAAAATGTAGGTCAGAAAAACAACACAATATGGGGGGGGGATGTTGTAATGTTCCCACTTAACAAAATAATAAAAAATTGAATTATCCGCAAAAAAAAATGTTGGTCATGCACATGGTTTTAAAACCATGTGCAAGGCCTCCTAAACAACCCATGGTTTTATTGTACATGGTTTAGGAGGGACTTGCAATTGGTTTTAAAACCATGTGCAAGGCCTCCTACACAACCCATGGTTTTATTGTACATGGTTTAGGAATTCGTTGCAAATGGTTTTAAGACCATGTGCAAAGGCCTCCTAAACAACCCATGGTTTTAGGATGGCCTTGCACATGGTTTTAAAATCATGTATGGGGGAGATGTAATGTTGTTTCCTAACAAAATAAAAAATAATATAAAATATTATATGTCCTCCATAAATAGTATTAAATATTAATAATAAAAATATTATATGTTGACCTTAAATAAAAATATGTGTTGCACCTCAGGAGATTTGATCCCTCTCAGTGCTTGATGGAGCCTAGGATTTGGATATTTTACACCATTTTCACCACCCTGCACAAATTTCATCTCGATCCCTCTCAGTGCTTGATGGAGCCTAGGATTTGGATATTTTACACCATTTTCACCACCCTGCACAAATTTCATCTCCCTGCAAATATGTCTTTCACTACTCTACAAAAGTGTCACCGTCGTATAGGGATGTCACACTCAAAATTTTCTGCAATGCCATTGGATTACAATTTCAAGTGTTATTGCAGCAAGTACGGCGTAAGCGTTGGAAAATGGAATTGTGTATAGATGCAAAGCGGTAGCTAGGCCTTGCTATGGAGTATCTGGTGACATTACCAAGGCCCATAATTGCATTTGTATCCCTTTGCACCACGACTGAACCACAAGGGCTTCTACTTCACCACAGTCTCTTTAACTTTAATTAGGATTCTATATGTACAAAAGATGGAAAATTCTTCAATCAGATTGCACGAGATCTATGTGTGAACTCCAGTACCATGAAAAATTCAAAGCAAAGGAGTAAATAACTGCATACCTTGGATCACATGCAGTTGTTGGTATTGCATCGACCATAGCAAATTTCCCTGGATTGCACCTCAATTGGCACCTATGTTGGAACATAATATTGCACTTTTTGATCATTTTGTACTTCTGTTAAAGTTAGTTGCTACATTCTTTTGCAAATCAAGTAATTGCTGCAAGAAACCAGGAAGGGGGCCTTCTTCAACATGTAGTGTCGAGCGGCATCGTAGGGTCGACCTTTGAATCCGCTCTGACGACTCTATAGGAATGGCTTATGGAGCCTCATTTTCAAGTTCGCGTTATTGGCCTCTAAGGCACGGGAGGAGTGGGAAAACCCTTAATACTCAAATCCATTCATGATAATTACACGCAGAAGGTTAGTATTATTTTTTATGCTATCATTTGGTTTACAGTGTCAAAGTATAAAACTGAACATGAAAATAATAATATTACAGACATGCCGGGAGTTAAATCAAGAATTGCCTAAAAGTGTTTGTAGTGCCACTTGCAATGCGGCCATACATGAGAAATTAACCCATCATAACCCTCTCAATAAAAACCCTGTCAATAAAAGTAACCACAAAAAATAGTACAATAATCCACTAATACACAGGAGAAACATTGAGATTGACCAGCTTAAGATTATTTCTACATATATATCAATTAAATTTGATATATATATTAAATTGTTTTAATAAACAATCATAATAATAAATTTATAAGAGAAAGGTGGGAGTAATATATCAAAAATACTTAAGAACTTGTGAATGTAAACTTTTTTTATGTATTTATGAAAGGGAATATTACAAAGAATTTATATGATGAGGAACGTAGTCTTTTTGCTTAAAAATATCCTTAAACATTGAAAATGACAATTAGCATGTTAAAACAACTAATTAGTAGCAAAAATATCTTTTAAAATGGTTAGTGTTGGCTTGAATGGTCAGATTGGAGGCTCATCACTAAAGAAACATTTTTGGCATATCATTGTTGAATAGATTTGTGAACAAATTTGTGAAAGTGAAAGGTTACCCAAGACTCTTCATGTAAACAGTTGTTTCTGTAAAACCTGCAGTAGAACTTGGGCTCTTCTGCCTTAAAATCCTATTCTGAGGGCCTCATGATTTCAAATGGCATTGGTAGCAAGAATTATTTGAGTATCATATGTCAATGTGTACCATGCATTTTAGTAGAATTGGGACGGGGGACTTTGTAGGTGGATTTCTATTATAATTCCACTCTTATTACACACATCGATCCAGATTAGAAGACATTGAAATAACATTTCAATAAAAATGAGTCAACCATAATGATTGAATTTGAATTTAAATAAGGTAAGTCTCGGCTCCTTAATATCGATTTTTATATTGTTTACAGATATGTTAGATTGGTATTGTTTTGGTTGCGGATTTATATATTAGTTATTTGTTAATAAACCAGCTGCATGCAAAGGCTACTTAGGTTCGAGTTGATTTTTTCCTATATTAATAATTTTTTAATAATCCAGCTGCAAGAAGGCCACTTAGGTTTGAGTTGAGTTTTCCCACAAAAAAGAAGAGTGGTGCCTAACATTCAACTTTACTAACACTCAAAACAGAGAGCATGCCATGCATACTATAGGGTTTAAATATAATTTTTATTAGCAGTTATTATCATAGTCAAATAATTGAAAATACATTTCTTCAAGCCTGTACAACCAGGCATATCATCATTGTAATTGTTTTATCCATTTCTACGCAAAATATTTTAGTCGCGGATATTTTATTGCAAGCCCGCGAGCTCTTCTTTGTTACTAATCAGTAAGGTGGCACTTGTTATACATATTCAAAATGAGTCTAAGAGGGAAGTAATATTATACAACTTTTCTTGATAATGATTAATTAATTATCCATAGGGCACAAACATTATAGCACATTCATTCATGTTTCACATTTCCTTATTTCCTTGTGATATTTTGAGTTTCTCACTTTTGTATAATGAAATATGATATGATTGTGCATCTTCCCATTTACTTATGATATGATTGTGTTTCTTGATGATATATATAGTGCATAGGTATCCATTTAATGTCACCTCTAAGACAATATAATTATGTTTTTTAATGATATTGAATGCATGAGTTATTCATTTAATGTGAGCTCCAACAAGATATCATTATGTTTTTTTTTAATGACTTCAACTTGCTTGAATTATGTATGTATATTGAAAGTGATTTTTATGATGTTGTAAATTTAGAATTATATTTTTTTTAACAGAAACTGAAAAAGAGATTAGTATTAAATAGGTTGTGCACAACTATTCATTACAAAAGTATAGCAGATAAAGTATTCTTGCAGGTCTCAGAAAAAGGAAACAAAACTAAGCCAAAAGATAGACCTTAGTATGCCGCAGAGAGTTCTTACATTTCGATTAATTACAGACGTAGTATATATTTGGATGAAATGTTGATTAAGTAAGATACAAAAAACATAGACTTTTAAAAGAGACACATTAAGTGTTGCATGGCTGCCCCACAGGCTGGGTGACAGATTCCTCCTCCATATTCTGAATTGCTCTGACTGGATTTTCATGGGCTTGACTTCCCTGATTCGGCTGCACCAGGCGCTGTAGATCCTCCTATATACGGTCTACTTTCCCCATAATTTCCTTCAAATTCATTTCATTATCATCTATCCTAGCATCATGATTGCTAATCTGATAGGATGTATAACCAACCACATCAACAAGATTTTTTACCTCTTTAGTTGTCTCTTTGTTGTCCATAATACATATGGCCACCATTTCATATAAGCGTTGTATGTTCACCTTCAAATCTGCAAGTCCAACGTTTTCCCTTGCACGGTCCATTTCCTGAATTTGGGGAAGGTCTTGGCCAAAACTGTGGCAGTGAAGACTTAGACTTGACAGGTTATTGAGCACAATACTAGTAGAAACAATATCTTGTCCACAACATAGACTACGACACCGACTTATAGGAGACAAGTTGTTGAAAACAGAGCAGAGAGTGGAAATTTCATGCTGCAAAATGCCACAATCCTTCCTATCCTTTCTATTTCGATAAGAGAGAGTACCTATCAATTCCTCCTTCCAACCAGTGCAATTATAGCCAAGGGTCGAAATATTACCTTCAAAGAGGAACTTCTCGAAGAAGAATTTCGAGGTCACGGGTTTTGTAGACCCATGAGCACTGTGGATTGGGAAAAGACTCTTCAAGGAAGCAGCCTGCGCAAGTATTTCTTTCACAAAACTCCTTAGCAAAGGTATGACCTCCCAAGGAATCACCTGAGCATAACTGAGTTGGGGGATATTGCCTTCGTCAGAACCTAACCGATCAACGAGTGAGACCTCATCCAGAGAGGTGACATAGGGTTCTTCACATATGAGGATGTTAAGGAGGGAGAAGGGGCAAATGAAGCTTCCAAACGAACATGGTACGCGGAAGATGGCGTGAAGTGTGCCTACTGCGAGGGCATTTAATCCTGTGGGGATGGTAAATAAATGCAGGGGGTTGCGTGGAGGGACGAAAGGTAAGTGGAGGCCACATGGAATCTAAACAAAACACAAAGCTTAAACTATAATCCAAATAAATTATTATGAAGAGACTTAGGTTAAGGGAAAGTATTGAGAATGTATGCTTTATGTGCATTAGGGAATTGGTTTAGTGCCAATGTCTAGATTATTTATACGAATATGACCTTGAGGAATTGAGGCTCCTAAGTTAGCCAAAGCGTCCTGTTGAGGCCTGGAAAATCGCAGGCGGCAACAGTAAAGGATTCTCCCCAATCAGCGTTCCCAACTAGCCCGCTGACTGTTTGGTATAGGGAATCCGTCCGGTTTGCGGTCCGGCCACCGTAGGTCAAAGTAACAACGAGGGTTTACCGGTTGCGGCCCGGTCCACCGGAATTTGTATTTTTGACTTAATATATGCAATGCATATGCCTATCTAAACCATGCAGGCTGGTTTAAATGCAGGGGGCGGTCACAAAGTGCTGCGCAGGTTCTTACCTCTCGTCTTATGCTCACAAGCAAGCAAACCAGATACTAATGGAAATGACTAATTATCTAAACTATCCCTAGGGAGCGAGGCTATCATCTTAAATGAGCAATAAAAGATCACATACTGTAAGAAAGCTACAGATAGCTGATACTTTTCCTAAAGCACATGAACTACAAATATTCAAATAACCAGTTAACCGATCATTCTATAACAGCAATTATTACTCATAGAACAAATGTATCCCAGAAAATACTGCAGAATAATTAACCAGAACTTAGGTTCGAGACATCAACTATCCTCACAGCACATGAAATACAGCTCTCACCGAAAGAGTTCGTCTTTAGCATTATTTATTGAGTAGCATTGGTACATTTCACTTTTTACTCCTTCCAGCGGCAAAATTGTCGTTTACTTCGAAAAACGAAATAGTTCCTCTTCCGAGTCAACAGTTACAAAATTTGCTAAGGGAAAAAGCCTCTATTTCACCGGGCTTCCCATTATTTAAACAACAATAGATGTCCACTGGGTTCCCTCAGCGCGTGACCTTTCAGCGCTTTTGGCGATTCAGTTTCCTTCCTGGCCATTTCGTCTTCCGCAATCATTTGAGTAAACGTTCTACCTTCTGATAGTAACTGCTGAAACGCTTCAGTGGCGCCTTTGTCATCTATTTGGGTTGTCTCTTTTCTTGCCGCTTGCCGCCTTCATGACCCCTGTGATTTTCCCTGCACGAAATTTATGCGCATTATCCACTAACTTGAGACATCAACCATCAAAATTTTATAATCCTAGTGAAAGATTCACAAAGAAATTGGCCTGGCTTTAAGGGCGAAAACTTATAAAGAGAAACGGCTGTCGGATGGGCTAAAAAATCAGACATCTGATGGGTAAGTTTCGGGGGAGCCGCAGCGGCGGGCGAGCACGGGAAGAGAAAAAGTGGAAAACGAGCGTCGTGGGTGATCGGGCGGTGGAGGAGAGTGTTTCGGCGGGCAGACTGCTCCGCCACCCGCAACGGCGGACGGGATGCAAGCTACGGACAGGCGACGGGAACTGCAAAGGCGATAGTTCGGGCGTCGGGTGAAACTCAAGTCGGGGCCCGACTTTATCTACCCAGCCGCAACGTCGCGTGCACCGAAATTCTGGAGTAAGCGATTCACCACCTGAATCGGGCGTCGGGTGAAACTCAAGTCGGGCGGAGACTTTGTTCTGAGGGCCGCAATGGCGGGTGACAACGGACTCTACCTCCTCCAAAAGAGGCCCGATCCAAAGAGAGAAACATCCCAGCTAGAATTAAAATTCACCTTAAAAACCGTCTTTTCCCCTGCTCATGCAAAATTTTAAACTTCGACGGGTACCAGAAAAAACGCACGACTCAAACTAACTTGGCCAAACACTTAAAAGGTCGAGCAATCGATTTCAAACAAAAAATAAGCTCCAAGACGCCAAACTTTCAATCAGTAGGTTTGAGCAACAAACCACAAGGAGGGGTCCCTGAGTTTAAGTAAAAGACTAAAATCGGGGAAACAGGTTGCGGCAGCAACAACTGGCGATTCCCTGGTGAACCTAGACCTCTGGGTGGTTTCTTCCTTGAAACGCCGACTGTCTTACAACCAACTGTATTCCTTGGATTCTTCCAGCTAGATAGATTTCTTAATGACAGAAAAGTGTCCCTTTATCATTGATATCATTCCTCTTTGGGCGGTGAAAGTCAAGATTCTAGAGTCCAGATAACTCTGCTGAGGCTAGAAAAATGAGTTCATTTTTAATTTCTCTTCAAGGTAGCTGGTAACATTGGACACCACAGGATCGTAGCAGGTGATAAACAGAAACGTTCCTTTGTTCTTCATTCCCATGCCGCCTTAGCAATTTTTTGCGCTTTTTTCGGATTTTATCCCTTTTTATGAGAGCTTTCATGTATGTCGTTCTTACC
>LPNX010194611.1:0-43952 GCA_001517045.1 Pseudotsuga menziesii | reverse complement strand
ATCAAAAGCATTATGATGATAACCTTCTTCACCCACCTCGAGGGGAAACGAGCCCATCTCTAGACCAGGCATCTTGCTCAAAACCGACTTACGCTACCCTTCCTTTTTACCCTACCAAGGCTTTCAGCGCTCAATAAAAAAACTAGGTCGCGCCATCCCCAATTCACACCGAGACGACGCACAACCCTGGAATGTAGACAGAGAATCAGAAAACAACCCGCGGCGACTGTGGCTAATGCAAAACCCGTCCTCAAGACAGAAAAAGTAACGCAGCTCCTATCAAATTGACCGCCCAACTAAACCTAGTGCAGAATGGCGTAACGGCCTCTGGTGCCCCAAAACCCCTATCATAACCACCAGGTGTAGGCGGCACGACGGCCGCCTGCACCTCGCTTCCCCCCAAATGACTGAAACAGCAGAAAAGGAAACGCGGGCCTTTTAAACACAAAAGGTGAAAAACCCCTCTCCCTAAAACCGTCCAAAATTTCAACTGGGAACCCTAAACGAACGGCGCGCAACGCCAGGTGGATGACTGAAGAAACAAAACCCAACCAAGGGAGAAAAACCCCGCTGGCGCAACAGGACGATGGGTCCGAAACTTAAAACCCCCCACCGCGTGAAAGAAAACTAAAAAAAACGGAAAGCGACGATAAGGGTCAAAGTCCTACCTGGCAATCCACCAAATGAGGGAGCTGATGATAGCTAGACTTCTTCTCTCACCACCTGGCCACCGGTACCAACAGCTAGCTCTCACGCGCTCGTCAATTCAACAGCTCGCTTCACCGCAACCACGCCTTCGAAAACAACAAAAAACCCCGTTTTCTGCCCCACATATATAAACATATCCACACGTGCGAGAAGTCACGTCAATCGGGGCGGCTCCAAAAGTTATGTCGGGCGGCACGAACTTCATACCACCCACAACGGCGGACCCCTCCTATCACTCTATCACCCGCAACGGCGAATATGGCTCAAAACATGCCTCGGGTGTCGGTGGAAAACGTATCGGAGGCCTGGAGCTTGGGGTCACCCGCAACGGCGGACCGCTTACATCATGATACCACCCGCAACGGCGGCGACGGGAAAGAACATCAAGAGCCGGAGGCCACCCGCAACGGCGGTAGCGATAAACCCACGCGGTCCTGAAAGCCACCCGCAACGGCGGGCTTGACATGGCCAAATACGAATCGAAAAGCCTCCGCTATGACGGCGCGCTGGACGGTTAAGAGGATTTGAATGCCACCCGCAACGACGGGGCGGGCAGGAGAGATAGAAACCGAACGACGCCCGCAACGGTGGAAAAACAAGGAGGAATGCGGCCGACAAGGAGACTTCGCAACGAAAATTCAAAAAGTTTTTTCAAAATGACAGGGACTCAAATTCAATGGAAGTCTTTAAGCATCTTAACTACGAAAAACCAGTCAATTTCTAGCATTCAAATTCGGGAGGAGCCATAAATCCATAAGCAAAACTCAAAAGCATGAAACTAAGTAAGGAAAATGGATAACCCAAAGTAAAGGAGGGTCCCAAAATTTTTAGAAATTTGGGAAAATGTTGTAGGCGCAACAGGTGGCTAGCACCATCAGTGAATCATACATAAACCAAAGACTCTGTCGACATCTGCCACAACAAACATAATCTAGTTAACAAACTCAATCACCACAAGTAGAACAAAACTGCGCTATGCAAATGTACAATAATATACAACAAATCAACCTCGATTGAAAATCATGCATAGTACTTCTTAAGAT
Source organism: Pseudotsuga menziesii (assembly GCA_001517045.1). Lineage (NCBI taxonomy): Eukaryota > Viridiplantae > Streptophyta > Pinopsida > Pinales > Pinaceae > Pseudotsuga > Pseudotsuga menziesii. The sequence continues at coordinate 42,201 of LPNX010194611.1, read as the reverse complement.
AGAGCCCATTTCTAGCATCTGCCAAGGCTGTCCCTTCATATTCGACTAACTCGTAGGCACCTTTCTCTAACACTCTCTTAACAATGTAAGGACCATGCCACATTGGATTAAAATTTCCTGCCCCCAAGGGTTCCTTAGCTTGGTCCCACAAGAGAACCAAGTCACCTTCACTAAACCTCCTAGGACGGACAAACTTATTGTACTAGACCTTAACGCAACACTTGTTAATCTCAAGAGCCACTAAATCATTTCGACGCTGCTCATCAAGCTGCTCCAAGTGGACCAAACGCTCTTCCAATGTGGAAGTGTCTAGTAAAAGCTCCACAACTAGCTTCAACGAAGGGATTTCGCACTCAACCGGTACGATCAACTCCCCCCCATGCACAAGTTGATAGGGAGAAAAACTGGTGGTATTCTTAACTGTGTTTTTATAAGCCCACAAAGCAGGATATAACATGATATGCCAATTGGTGTTGTTTTGTGCGATGGTTCGTTGGAGAATGGACTTAAGTGACATGTTCATTGCTTCAATCTGTCCATTCACTTAAGGATAGTAAGAAGATGAATGCTCTTGCTTATACCCTAAATTTGAAGACAACTCTTCCATCATCTTGTTTTGAAAGTGCCTGCCATGGTCAGTGACAAGCTCTCTCACAATACTGAACCGAGTGATAATCTGGTTGAATACGAAATGTGCGGCTGTCTCAGCGTCAGATTTAATTGTGGGCATATCCTCTGCCCATTTCGTGAAATAGTCAATAGCCACAATAATGTGATGGTGCCCCTATCTAAGGCTGGGTTGCAATCCATAAAATAGCCCCCCCACTTGGTAAAGGGATCGACGGTGATAATCAAATGCAAAGGGGTGGGACGAGAGCGCATATTCTGTGCAAACATCTAGTAAGGGTAGCATTGCTTGACCGCATTAACACAATCTTTAAAGATGGATGGCCAAAAATAACTCGCTCTCAAAATATTTTGAGTTGTATAAAGACCAGATAAATGACCACCACACGCCTCTCCGTGGAAATCATTCAAAACAACCTCAGACTCTTTGTGAGTTAAGCAACGACGAAAAATGGAATCAACCCCACGAGGGTACAAAGTGTTATTCACAATGAGGTAATTCTTCGCTACATGAAGTAGTCGTCGATGCTCATCTCGTGATAGGTGAGAAGGAACCTTCAAGGTCTGCAAGTAGACAATGATGTCCTTGTGCCATGGGTCTGCAATCAAAATGAGAAAAATGTGCTCATCAACGAAAGAGTCCTCATGAAGCTCTCCCTCATCCAAACTCAGAAAATTAGATATAAGCTCAGCAAAAATCAACAACTTCTTCGACTTTGCCGAAAAAAACTCGAGGTCGAATTCTTGCAATATCACAATCATCCTTCTGGTGATGACGAACTGAAATGGATTAATGTGAGCTATAATAAAAGTCTGGTGAAGAAGGATATAATGCCTCAAATGCTGAACCGCATGGATAGTATCTAAGGCCAGCTTCTCAACATGGGTATAACGAAGCTCTGCATCAATAAGGTTTCAGCTAAGATAGTAGATGACATGCTCATGAATCTCCTCATCCTCTTGAACCAATACCATACCAAACGTCTCTTAAGATATGGCCACATATATAAAAAAGTCACGGCTATAGTCAGCTGGACTAAGCATGGGGTCGATGCCAAGGCTCTCTTCAAAGCATCGAAAGACTCCTGGGATGGCTCATCCCAGATAAACGGAGTGTCTTTCTTCAACAAACGCATGAAAGCCTTTAGTCAAATTATAAAAATTGACCACGAATCTTCGCAATATGTTCGCCATACCTTGCAAACACTAAAGATGTCTAATGTTACGTGGGGGAGACAATTGAAGTATTCCCTCAACCTTCAAAGGATCGAACTGTATACCCTCCTTGGAAATAATGAACCCTAGTAAGCGACCAACCTTCATGCAAAAGATGCACCTATGAGGATTTAACTGAATTTGATAATGATGGCATCTTTTGAAAACCAAACACAAATGATAAGAATGACGCACTCTCATATGAGAGTGATCAGCTAAGTCATCCAATTACACTTCAATAATCTTTTTAAGATCGTGAAAGGCAAAGGTCATAACCCGTTGAAATGTTGCTCCGGCGTCTTTAAGGTCGAAGGGCATCTTTCGGCATGCAAAATTACCCCAAGGACAAATGAAACCAGTATTATGTTGGTCCTGGGGTTTAATCTGAATCTGATTATGTCCAGAAAATCCATCCATAAAGGAGAAAACTTCGCTCCCCGCAAACTCATCCAAAATTTGATCAATAAATGGTGTGGGGAAGTTATCCTTAGGACATGCGCGATTGAAATCTCTAAAATCAGTGCATACACAGATGGTTCCCTGCTTCTTATCAACTGGAATAGGATTTGACACCCATTATGTCAACTGAATGGGATAGATGAAGCCAACTTTGAGTAACTTCTCTATCTCAGCCTTAATAGCTGGTGCTTTCCTAGGATTCATTGCACGCAAACGTTGTCGAACAGGTTTAGCATCCGGATAGGTTTTGATTTGATGTTCGACGATGCGAGGGTCAATTCCTGAGATTTTTTCATACGACCAAGCAAGCACATCTCGAAATTCTTTAAAAATCTTGGTGTACTCTCTAATCTCATCGAGGGAACAATCCGCCCCAATGTACATGTTTTCAATCTTTCCAGGAATTCAAGAAATATTGATAGGTATAGTTGGTGATAAGTTAGCCATTTTCCCTTTGACATACTTTCTAGGAGAGCCTGATGGGAGCACATGCCTACCAATTTTCTTGCTAAAGATTGCCTTAAATTCATCACATTCAATATCATCAAGCTTAGGGAGAAAATAAGATCTATGATGCAACTCCTGCCAAGGTTGTTCTAACCCAGACATAGCCTCGAGAATAGCCTCGTCTGATGGAAAGATGTCATCAAGACAGTCACGTGAGTGAGATAACGACACTTCCCAAGCCGACAATGCATAAGGGTCCTCTTCCTCCATCTATGAAGAGGAAGGACTAGACTCTACAACTGAATCAAGATTAGCTTGATAAGCCACCATAACTGTAGAAACGACATGTCCATCTCGGCAGGTATAGAAACTTCACCCGAAGTACCGGGAGAAGGAAGAGTCCAAGGATCCTCCATATGCGACATAAGAAAAGGAACCAAACTTAACGACGTTGAAGCCTTGCCAAGACTAGAACCGATCATAAGCATGAGCATGACACAACTAAAAGTTCCCATTAGTGAAGGATACATACCCACCCCAACATTATTAGTTGTCCGCTGAGAATGATCGATAACCAGGATAGAAGATCCCAATGATGCTTTTGAACTAGAGTTATCAAAGGATGTTTGATCGATTGTCACAATCTTCCCATCCAAAGGAAAACAAACAACCTAAAAGAGTGACGATGCAACTGCTTGCAGGTTATAAATCCAATTCCTACCCAATAAAAGATTATAGTCGAGGGGCACATCAACCACCTCAACCTCGATCGCAACGATCTTCCCTCCTAGTTGGATCTCAAGGGAAGGAAGAATGCCATGCGGTCGAAATGATCTTCCGTTAAACACAGTTAACATGGTGCTCGACTTAGACAACGTAGGAGAACCCAACCCCTTCCAACATGACAAAGACATCATGGAAGCCGCAACGCCTTCATCAATCAGTGTGCGCTTGATGGTGTTGTTTAGACACTCTACATGAACCAAAAGGGACACATAGTAAGGCAAGTGAGGCTGGACTCCATGAGTTTCAAATTTGATCACCGAAGGAGAGCTTCCATCAGCCACCCCAAGACCAGACAACAAGGCTTTCCTTTGTGAAGGACAAGTTTGAAGGACTTCTAAAGCGGACATCGCACGAGGAGTTTGTTCCAAATCCTCGACGATGGAATATTTCTGGGTGGGTCGAGCATTAGGATTGTGCCCTGAACGCTTCAAGAATCCCTTAGGAATGTTAGGTGGAGCTTCATGCTTATCACTAGGTTTTTCAATACGCAAAGGGATCTCATGTGGAGAAGGTTATTTTCCTAGGTATGGTTGCGAAGTATCATAATCCTTAGAATGAGTCACAACATTTTTAACAGACATCACATTAATGCAACCATGGCCACTAACAATGTCCAACGGGTTTGGATTCCTACCAGAAGCACCACCAGGATCCATGATCCTGGAGTTCATATTCTGGTTTTGTGGTAAAGGATTTTTCAACACAGCTGGGCTCTATGCAATGAACATCGAGGCATCTTCTATCCGAGGGCACAAGTGAGTAAGGTGATCATCCCCACAAAGCTTACAAGGAAATTTAATCTTACGCTTAGGTTTCTTGTCCCCCCAGCATTATTGTTGTTGTTCTTATCATTATTATCATTTTCATTCCTATTCCCACCCTTTCGATTATTTTTACCTTTCTTTTTATTTCATCTAGGTTGTTGGTTACCTTTCTGGTTCGACAATTGCACTGAAATTACATCCACCATTTGGGTAGGATGAGATGAAGTCGTAGCTTGTCTGGATGCAGGATGGTTAATAGAGAAATAGATCATTTAATTTGTAAACAAACTTGTAGCCTTAGCACTTGCGGATCCAACAATGCCATTGGCATGCGGCCCAGGGTTAAACTTAGGATCGAAATTAGATCTAGGTGCGTTCAGTATGATCTCATACAAGATCCTAGATTGAGCATCAATCAAATCTAGCTGTTGAGCTCTAAAGATAGTTTGTTCCTCATTTTGCACTCCGGATGTGGAAACATCCTTCACTATGTAATGCAATAAATACTCGAGGAACCATTCCAAAAGGAACTCTGGTGGTATAAAGGCCTTAATCAATCTCTTTCGTCTACGCCACTCTTGAATGTGATCAGATATATGCATGGCTTTGTCCTGCCAAAATGTCGACAAGAGTTCGATACCAGCATCGTAACACACGGGTAGCTGAAAGTGATTGAGGAAGGTCATAGCTAGGTCATTAAATGATGTATAAGTCCCCCCCAAGAAACTCTATGTACAACTTTGCCATAGGTCCCGTAAGGGTGCATTGAAATAGCCTTAAGCGAATTGAATCGTGATTCAAGGAGTTCGAAGAGCACCAAAGGTGGAATGTCGTGACGTGCTCACCAAGATATTCACTAGCCTTACCTTCGAACTTTGGAATGTTCAAAGGAATCTTGGTGGGAATGATCGACCATGCCGGGTCATGAGACACAGGATCATTTGTCAATCTCGATAAGTCAAGTAAGTTCAATGTTGCAAGGAAATGGAGCCTAAGCTGAGCCATTTGGTTCCATGATCCTTGATAGGGCTGGTTCACATAGGTTTGATTGCTATAGACACCATGGAATTGGACAGTGGGATAGTAACCTCCTCCCATTTGACCCATATAGGGTTGCGTATTATAGTTTGTAGTACCTTGAGGCCAGGGTGCTACAAAGCCATAGTTAGGAGACTGATAAGCGGGTTGATACTCGGACCCATAAGGTGCATAGTTTTGTCCATAAGTTGCTCCATAGGATGGTCCATAAGATTGTCCATAAGATGGTAACTGAGACTATCCATAAGATGGTACAAACCCAACTGACACATAAGGAGGCACATGGCCTTGTGACACTACGGTGTGACCAGACGTGGGACGCACATGACTAATGGTAGAACTCCAGACCAAAGGGCCATGTGAGTAAGGAGGAGGATGTATCTTCAAAAGTGCATTTGAAGGAACCGGTGTTGAAGACGATGGAGTATGGGAAGGGATGTAACTTGTGCCTCCAATATTCACATGTCTAGGATCAGTCCTCTGAATGGGAATGACAGTGCTAGGCCTAGGGTGTGTTTGTGAAGGAACCTCCACCACAGGGATGGAAGGTGTAATATGACTAATGGTACCAAACCTCTCTGTCTGGAAAGGAATGGAAGTGCCCCTAGGTGCAACACCAGGGTCAACCCCTGATCCGACATTGGGTTCTAGACCGGTCTCGGGAAGTTATGGCATGCCATACCTTATTGTGCTAGTGCTAGTGGGTGCATGGTGAGTCTCACAATTCAGACTACATGACCAATACCGATGATTTGCGCTCATGTAGCCTGAAAATTATGATGGATCATTAGGCAATGTCCTAGCCATAGAATTTCCAGACCCCATCGGAGTCCCATATGTGCTTGAAGGTTCAACCTCCCATATAGAAGGTGGAAGATAAGGGATATTCGGGATCTCAGGCTCATGGTCACTCATGGTGTGTGAATCAAAGTGAGAGTTAGTCTACTTGGATTGTCTGGTTCTCTCTCCTAAAGGAGGAGGAGACATAGAAGGTGGAAGTCTTGCTAAACGACGAGAAAAGTGGAGTGCCGCATCTGGATCCACAATGACTTAACAAAAACAAAAAGACTCAATCTAACTATGCAACCCTAATCAATCTAGCGTACACAAAGCACACTCTTAAGAAAGTCTATAACCAAAAGCAAGCAAACCAAGGGAAGGATATGTGGGCTCCTGAATGCAGCAGGTATGCTTCGCTAAGGAGAGGCTTGAGGCTCCCATACACTACAAGTGGAGGTTCGTAACCAATTATAGTGGCCCTCAGCTTCAACGTGTAAAGCGACTGTGTTGTTTGACCCCTACCTGGCTAGGACACCTATAGAATAACCTTTGCAAGTACCCCCTGCGATACCTAGGTAAGGAAACTAAGGTCACCCCAATATAACCAATGCTCAGGTGGACAGTCGCAGGTAGGATCGATCGTATGGGTAGGATAGAAAATCCCAAATCCTGAAAGCACCAACTAGTACCACAAGGGTGCACCAACCGGTACCTCAAAGGCCCCCAGATACGAATATGATCCTGGAAATATCTCTAGTGCTCACATAAAGTGACCAGGGGTCATCTGAATCACAATCGTGTGCACTGCCTCATGCTTAACTCTTGTGTAAGAGGAGCATCCTGAGAAACACTAATTATACCAAGGATTTCTCACTCTCACCTGGACAAACACCTAATTGTTTGTGTTCAGTAGTCTTAGAGAATTGACTTACAATGAACTATTCCAAGACTCTAAATCCTAATCTTGTTGGTGAACCCTATAAAAGAAAAATGTGTAGTTCATTTTAATTAAGCGTTGATTTTAATGGCTGTAATTACTCAAAGGGAAATGGCCATGCAACTAATGATATTGAGACTCAGCGCTAAATAAAAGTGCACACCTAACAAACAATGTCAAGTGCAATCTTTGTAGAATGAAAACAGGGTATGCCACTACATGAGATGCAAGTTTTTTCCTTCAAATGAGAATGCGATCATTCCTAAATGAAAACCTGACTATATTTCAATAAGCAAACCTAATGCAAGTACCATGCGAGTGTAGAAATACAAGGATGCATAAGTATGCAAAAGAAAAATATTTTTGTATTTTTAGAAATAAATGAGATATAAAAAGCAATAACATACTCTACAACTCTCAGACCTTGCAACCACTCACAAACAATAGCCAAGAAAGGCACCGAGATAAAAGAGACCTAATGCACTAATCCCAAAACAAAAAGAAAAAATGAACAACAAAAACAAAACCTAATTAAAAATAAATCAAAAGGGGTCTCTAGCTAGAAACAGAGGCTGTATATAGACACCAACAGTACCCATGAAGACTCAGCAATCATCAAAAATCACCTAGCAACACTCAATCTCCCAAATAAAGCTAAAAAACAAAGCATACACGACTGTATGTAGTAAACCTGCGTACATACGTGAGAATTCAAGAGAAAACCGCGTGTATACGCGGTTGTAATGCAAATACTTGCGTACAGGAAGAAGAAGAGGGAAATTAATAATCCAAGACCAAATTACTCCTACAGGACACTACTGAGCAAATATACCTCCAGAACCAACACAGAAACAAAGAAATAAAGAGAAATTCAAGCACATTGTATACCCAATCCGCAAAGAAAAACAGATAGGAAACTCCCCAGTAGAGTCTCCAATTCTATTACAGAGAGAAACTTTGTATGGTTTGGGGGTACCACAACAGAAAATATGACACCAGAAATCAATCTTTCCCAATACACAAGAGCAATAAGCAAATCTAACACTAAGGGATATAGAATCGTACCTTGTTCCGGACGGTTGAAGTAGATACCCGTTGAGCTTTTCCAATGCAATTGCAATTATAATTTGCTGTCAACAATAGAAAACAAAGCAAGCATGATATACATAAATGTGTTTTCACTACTCTAGCATATATAATCAATCAAGTATAACCAATTAAATACATCCATGGATTCAATAGTCATATTCAAAATGCACATGAATTAGACAGGAAAATATATTTCTATTAATAATTTAGAGATACAATAGTGACAAACTCTATCGACACTTCTGCGAACCGGAGAAACTGAGTCCTCCACCACTTCAATCCTCCATTTCTTGATAGAAATCTTGGGTTTTGCTGTACAAACACTTGTCCCAACGGTGCTAGTGGAGCTGGGGTGGTGCTTGAGCGACTAGCACAGGTGGTGCGTAGTAGACTTGGGGGGCTGGAGGTGCTACAAATGTGGGAATATGTCCCGCATACTGTTGTGCCAGCCAAGTAGGTGCATGGGCCTGCTGCAATGGCGCAGGTTATGCATAGGAGGTTGTAGCTCCGGATTGAGACATCATTCTTGCATAGTCAGGAGCTTGGTTTGGGTAGGCAACACTAAGGGTATTGCTTGGTTGTGGTGGCATCGTAGGTGGTGCCGGGTCGTGCTGTGATTGGTGGGAGACAGAACCTATGATGCCATCTGCGGCATGGATGCCCCCGACGCATCTTGATTGGAGGTGCTTGCACGAGGAGCGTCTAGAATGATGGTGTAGAGGTGCATGCCTTCCCTTCAAACTTAGAAATGTATGAAGGGAGCTTGGTTGGCATGGGGGGCCAAAAATATTGATGATAGATAGGGTCATTGGTTAACCTGGCCAAGTCAAGAAAGTTGAGGCGTGCCATGAAAGGGAGGTTTGACCCAAGGTTAATATGGGAGGGACTGGCAATGGTGGTGGGGTTTGCAGGAACATGATGTCCTTGAATGACTGGGGGCACCTATGGCACAGTTGTGGACGGTCCACTGTCCCCAAGTATGGAAAGTGGGACAGTGTGAGTGGAAGGGCCACTGCCCCCAGGTATGACAGGTGGGACAATCTGACTGGTAAGAATGGGTGGAGGCAGCTGACTTATGACAGTCTGCATGACAGTGCTAGGACCACCAGCAGGGTTTTTGGTGGTGGTTTGAGGTATGGACATGGGTTCACTGCTAATCACCAATCTGGAAAATGGTTCCGAGTTTGCACCAGCCATGGGGCTAGATGGTGCAGTGTGTAAATTTGGCTTAGATTGATATGAGTTTGAGTTTGAGTCAGAGGTTGTGTGGCCTTTTGACAGTGTAGAGGGTCATCGAGAATGGTCTCGACGGTGTTGGTTCAAGGACCTGAATTGTGGTGGATCGCTTCTTAGGCGTGAAGAAGAGCGTGGGGGATCAATTGTGTCTGGTTGGTAGATCAAATGGTGTAATCTGGTAGTGACGTTCTAGATCCTGATTTCAGTGGATTCCTATTGGATTTTAGGTGGTCACTCAGCCACCAAGACTGCCAGGAGACAACGCTTGGTGTTTTCCTCACAGGATATCTAGTCAGTCGGTAGGGGTCGTTGCCCATTTCGTTTGGCAATTCCTCTCAGCAGCGAGCTACTTTGGGGTTCCCGTGGTACTCCTCACAATGAGTTTCAGGGCTGAGCCCAAGTACTTCCCATCGTTAAGGAAGTCAAGGACTTATGTCCTCAAGGACTGCAAGGTTTTGAATTAATGTAAATTGATATATTTTAATGGTTGGCTCAGCGTCATGAACTGAGTTTGATTAGCTTACTTGGGGTGGTTGTGTGCATGTTCAGTGTATGAAATATTGTCCATTTTAAAATTATTTTCTGTTCTTAGTTTGGTGACTACAATTATGGTTCATGAATACTTCACAGACGTTTTTGGTTTGTTATAGAGATTATAGAATGGGAAACTTGTTATGAAACTAGTGATTTTTTGAAAAGAAAACTTAAAACAAGCAACCAATGAACCTGAACTATTGTAGACCTGCTAGGTGACTACCTTACACCTGTATTCCTCTTCGAATTGGAAAGAGTGCTAGGCTCTCAACATAGTGGGACTAAGCCCCCCCGTAGATACTCAGGTCACTCTCCAAGTGCAAGGTCGATCAACTGGGAGGACATGAACGCTGTGAGGTCCCTTGGGCCTACCACCCCCTCTACCTTCCAAGTCACCCGTTTTTAGTGGTATCAAGCAATAGAAGGTATAACTGTCTATTACTATACGAGCTTAACCCCTCGTCTTATCCTAGAATACCTCGGAGGGTGATGACTGGGTAGAGGAGGAAGGGCTTCAACAAGAGGTTAATTTGCAATTCTTTAAGTAAAAAAACTGAAAATTAAATTACAGTATTTTATCTAAGCCTTAAAATAGATTCATATGTATAATCATCTAATCAAATCTACCATTAATTTACAAAAAAAAATTGTAGAAAGAAACAGACTGCTGGACAGTGGCGGCTGAGCCGCACTGACAGTCCGAACAACAAAAAACTGAATCCTAAGAGACAAGTCGCCCATTTCAGGGCAAATGTAGCGAGGGGGTCTCCCAGAAACCGAAAACAGGTGCGATCGAGCTCTTGAGAGTGAAGTCACTCTTTTTGGGGCTAAATGAGCGACTGGGTCACTCCTTTCAGCTCGATAAGAGCGATCTGGCCCATGAAGTGAAATTTTTTGACAATTGAGTTGAGAATGGCCGACAGTAACTTGTACTGTGGCCGAACGAGGTCAGTTGGAAATGTAAATGCAAAAAACAAAGATCTAAACTAGGTTAACCAAAATAGGAAATAAACTGTAAAAACCCAGGGATCCTTTGGAATCGACCTGGCATGGTCACCAAACTATAGTAGGGATTTATCCCTAGCTACGAGCAGGAATGGCTACCTTCTGTCTATAGGATAGAAGGATAGGGTTCTTGTGGATGGAAGAAAAACCTTCAGGAAAGGGTTAGCTTTGAGCCATTGAAACCCTGCAACAAACTGGTAGCAAAATAAACCTGCAATCAAATAATCAATGGAGAACCTGCAATATACTGTTAGAAATAAACCTACATATACATCTAGGCTGCAAATAAAACTAAATAAAACATGCTTCTCATTATACCTAAGCTTTTACTTGAATATGGGCCACCATGCCCTAGCTCAAGGAGCAACCTCTACTTACTAGTTTGAATGGTGTGGAGCTAAGCTCAACACACAAGGGAAGTGGCTAATGGAGCAAATGAGAGAGAGAGGTGAATGGCTTGAGAGAGATGGGTCTCAAGGCACTCACACAAGCAGAGTAACGGTAGGCAAATGAGGAATGTTTTCAGAGTGACCCCCACCCATGTATTTATAGTTTTTTTTTGAGCTTTTAGGGTTTTAATCCCTTGGTCAAGGCTTTAGCCCCTTTTTTGGGGATTTAAGCTCCTTTCACCCAATTCTTAGCTCCTTTGGGGATTTTAAGTTCCTTTGAGGGGTTTTAGCCCCTTTTTGGAGGTTTTATCCCCTATGAGAGCTAGTTTGGCTCTTTTTAGGGGTTTTTAAGCCCTTTTTGTGTTTTTTGAGCCTTTGCAAGGGTGTGGGGGTCAAATGAGGGTAATGAAATAGATGTCTTTGGGTGGTGTAGGTCATGTAGATCTCATCGAGGGGTTTTTTGGGTTAACAAGAAGTATGCAGTAGAGATCCTGAAGAGGTTTGAGATGATGGACTGCAAAGCCATGACCACACCTATGGCATTGAACTTGAAGCTATTGAGTGATGCTTCATCAGAGTCGGTTGATGCTATGATGTATCATCAGATGATTGGGTCCTTGATGTACCTTATGAACACGATACCAAATATTTGCTTTGTGGTGAACACATTGAGCCAGTTCTTGATAGATCCGAGACATGTTCACTTGATTGCTGCAAAGCATATTCTAAGGTACCTAAAGGGTACAATTGATTATGGGCTCAAGTATGAGGCAAATCAAAATATTAACCTAGAGGGTTATGTGGATTCGGATTGGGCAGGCAGTGCCATTGATAGGAAGATCGCTTCAGGGTGTTGCTTCAGTATGGGATTGGGTGTGATCTCTTGGTTTAGCAGGAAGTAGTCTTGCGTGCCACTGAGTACACCCAAAGCAGAGTATGTCGCAGCTTGTTCAGATAGTTGTGTTCAGATAGTTGTGAGGCAGTATGGCCGAGGAAGCTACTGTCTGATTTGTTTGATCTCCATTTGGATGCTACTTGTATATATTGCGACAACCAGATTTGTGTGAATTTTTCAGAGAACCTAGTGTTCCATGACAAGTCAAAGCATATCGAGATCAAATACCACTATATTAGGGATATGGTGTAGAGGGGAGTAGTGAAGCTCCAGTATGTTACGATGGATGAACAGATAGCCGATGTGTTGACTAAGCCATTAGATAGAGTGAAGTTTGAGTACTTTCGAGAGAAGCTTGGTGTTCTCCAAATAGAGGTTCCTTCCAAGGGGAAGTGATGAATGCATGTTCCATTCTGACATGGTGGTAGGCGGGGCCTCCCATGGTCAGATGTAAGTGTTGTTCCCTTCTGACATGGTGGTAGGATTTGTTCCTCCCATGGTCAGATGTAAGAGCTGTGCCCTTCTGACATGGTGGTAGGATTGGTGCCTCCCATGGTCAGATGTAAGTGCTGTGCCCTTTTGAAATGGTGGTAGGATTGGTTCCTCCCATGGTCAGATGTAAGAGTTGTGCCCTTCTGACATGGTGGTAGGCGGGGCCTCCCATGGTCAGATATAAGTGCAGTGGCCTACATCAGTTTAAAAAAGGATTGGTTTGGTAGAGACCTACATACAGCATGAAAACGGGCTGGCTCCGTAGAAGTACATCCAACATGAAAAAGGGATGGCTCTGTAATGGTCCACATCTAGTATGAAAAAGGACTAGCTCTATAGAGACCCACATCCAACATGAAAAAGGGTTGGCTATGTAGAAGTACATCCAACATGAAAAATGGTTCACTCTATAATGGTCTACATCCAATATGAAAAAGCATAACATAATTTGAGCCCAAAATGCGACGACTGCCATGTCTGAAATTCGACAATCACATGTCAGGTATTTGACAACCTCAATCTTTTTTGTCGTCAGGTGGTGTAACGTCGGATATTCAACGCCAAGCCAAGGCCGTCAGATTTCCTATGGCACGATAGTCGAATTTCCTACGACAAGGCCATCGGATTTCCTATGGCAATGCCATTGGATTTCCTACGACAAGGCCATCAAATTTCCTATGAAAATGCCGTTGAATTTCCTATGAAAATGTGACAACAATCTACCATCGGAGCCACAACAAATTTGTTAGATTGACATGAAATCTGACTATAGCTGCTAGGCATTGAATGTCGGATAACCGAAGGGATACTATATATTAATAAAAAAAATTGTATTCATAGTTAAAACTTGTTCACCTATTCTGTCAATGACTATCATAATGCTATAGTGTGTGTTCCTAATTCGAATTAAGGTTTTAACATAGCCTTACTATGATTGGGTTAAGGTTTTTTTATCAAATACTTCACAAACATATTGTTGTATTTGGTATTTCCATGCCCTAGTGGAAATAGTGACACGACTTTCACTCAAGCAACAAGCATACCAGGGGAAATTGGCTCATGTAGTCGATACAGTAAATTAATACCTAGTATTGTAACATTCTGTGGTGTATTTTCAGGACTCTAGAAATGACAAACTCCTGAAGCAAAATATTTTTGTTTCTAATCTACCTGCCAAGTGTATGAACTTATTCTAAAATATACCAGTCAAAACAAAACACAGTAAAAATTAGTAACTTTTAATGCAAAATACTCGCATAGAAACCTAATTAATTAATCCTTGAATTAAAACCTTTAGTTCGTACACTATCTAAAATATATACTAGTCAGAACAAAACACATTAAAAATTAGCAACTTTTAATGCAAAATACTCACCATAGGAACCTAATTAATTAATCCTTGAATAGTAACGTTTATCTTGTATCCTACCTACTCTGGCTGATTTCACTGGTAACTAGCAAGGAACCACATATAGAAGACCACCAAAAACATCTGTACTGCCAATGGGCATATATCTATCCAAGGAAAGACCATTTTCTTAAACCCACCAAAGAAAATGTACTGGAATGTATCAAGTCGACAAATTTTCTTGTCAACAACTTGTGTGCAGTTTACCATATTTATAAAGGTGCTAACCAACACTTGTTTGGGCATCATCAAGGTAAATTATCTTGTGACAACCATACATTAAAATTAAAAGACAAAGCATATGAACTCGTAACTAGAAAAAATTAGATGTGATTGTTTGCAAAAAAATAAGCCTTCAACTCAATAAGTGAGACTTTAAACCCAGCCCCAAAACTCCTTGATGCAAGTTCAATCCAGTACCCTAGAAGGGTGCTTGCAAAAAAATCAAATTACAAAAAAATGTACCAAATTAGAATATCTATCCTGAAAATGTCATTGCTTGCAAGTTATTTTAAACAAAGAGAATATTTCAAAGCAGAAACACAAAAACGAGTATTCACAAACTGTAGCTCACCTAACCGCTGTGAGAAGTAAACTCTTTTTTGCAAGGAAATTGTTGGGAATCAATGGGATTGGGCCTAAGTGGACTTTGACCCTGCAATCCTGATGATGGTCCAATTACAGTGGTCTACATAGGCATGGAAAAACAATTGCATCATAATCCTCATAAACAAGACTACTCAGCTGAGTGAAGCCTAATAAAGTGTAGTTTCCAATCTGACTCTGTCTATTACATGCTATATTCCAAACTGTATCAATAACTTACCATGCCTTCACCATCTATTGATAGTTTTCTCCAAAAGAGCGCAAAAAAAAATAAAATAAAAAAAAATCACATAGTTTTCATGAAAAAAGATACTGAATGTGAATATTGCACTGCTCTAGTATTAAGTCTCACTATCAGTGATGTTGTTGTTGCAAACAACTATATTCAACATTTGATTGTTGGTTTGCAGTTTGTACCACTTAAAGACTTGTATTTTCCAATTATATTATGATTAATGTTAATGACATGCAACCAAAATGTGACTTCCTATTATTGTAGATGTTCGGTTGTTAAACCACCATAATAGATTTGTGATAATATCAATTATATAAGGTGAGTGTTGTAATATGTGAGAGATACGATAACAAATCTCAGATAGCCTCATCCATTGTATATCTAATTAAGTCTACTAAATTGGCTGGAAATTAATGATGTGATCCTCAACTTACCACAAGGTATCAAAGCAGGTTAAATTATACTTGTATGGCCCCATGAATGTATGGACTCTAGCGAAGGCAAACCAATACTTCTATGTCTCCATGAACGTATGCAGTCTATTCAAAGAAAACATAAAACTCAGTCTATTCAAAGAAAACAAAAAACGTAGTCTATTCAAAGAAACACACTAAACTCCCGGCAAATGAAAAGAATGCAGTGTGGGATAACGTGCCATCAAATAGACTTGTTATTCTAGCCAAATTCCCCTAAATCTGATCAAAATCCAGTATGAAAATTTCAATTTGAGCAATTATGCAACTTCAACAACCCCAAATCGTGATATAGACTAATTGTTATGTTCTGAAACTATCCAGATGGTAACAAAAGTATGCAGTCTTTCTCTGACATTGGACCTGACCAACTCAATGTACCTTGAAAATTGGTTGGTTGAAACTAGCAACTTCAGCTTTAGGTAGATAACGTTCTGCTAGGTCCAGGGTGAGACCAACATTACAATTTAGATATCCCCTTAGAAAACAAGTTGAAAATATAAGGAACATGACACATCCATTGGGCTTTGTGCCAGATTCCATATCCAACATGTTGAACATGTGCATTAGATGTGTCACACATGTGCAACATGTGTGGGTGGAAAACCGACCCACGAATCCTCTTAGTAGAGAGAAATAGCTATCACAGTTTTTCATTGTGTAATTGATGGAGACAAATTTGCAAACCAGATTTGGCATTTCTCCAACAACAACATTTTTCTTGATTTATTCCATAGAAATCATGGCTCAATCATCAAAGGCAGCTGGTAAAAGTCAAAGGAAAGGAAAAAATGTCACTGTTGGTGTTTCCCCCTCCCAACTCTAATATTTCTGCTAGTGTTATTTCTGTACTGCTGCAAGTGCAACTACATGCAGTTTTCAATGCTAAAAATAACCCTACTGTAGCAAGACAACAACCTCAAGAAAAAAAATATCCACTGTAGGCCTAGGGCAACAAGGGCCTAGGACAAAGCTTGTTGGGGTAGGGAATGGTCTTTGTGCAACACTACATACAAGAGAACCTACTTCCAAGCTGAGGGCCATCTATTAAGCACTGAATGCAGACTTCAATCATGTAAAAGGGTGAGTTCTACCAAACAAAATGAAATGCAAAGAAAGGGTACAATTGTCTCAGGGAAGGTGGCAGCAACAAGTAGGAAACAGAAAAATGAGAATCCTCTTCAATTATTGGGGAAGCCATCTAGCAGATTTGGGAGTAGAACTACAATTCAACCACAAAGAAAGAGGCCAGCTTCAAGTAGCAGTCGAATGGAAAAAATCTTTCAACAAAATAAAAAAGAGGAGATTGATATTATCAATGGGTTCATTTTCTATCAACTTCATTCATTTAATGTTGCATGGTCCCATTTGTTTATTAAAATCTGTCATGCTCTAGTTAAACAGGCTCCAACTGGATATTTGCATCCCAATTTAAAGAAGGTTATAACCACATTTTTGGTTAAGGCAAAGAAGAAGGTGACTAAAAAGCCTTAAACCTAATAAATCATCATGACTATCATCCAATGTCAGTATCGTTTTTTATGCATATACAGATGCAACACGCCATACACTCATCAATTTCAGGGTGTCTTACCTGAATGGGCCAGTCTTCTTGAAAGAAAATGGGTAGTTTTAGAAAATGCAGGGATGCACAATATATGGCTAAGTTGTTTATTAAACTTATTGAAGATGTAGGTGTTGACTTTTCTGTGCAAACTATCACGGATAATATACCTGTTTGCATGCATGTTGAAGCTAAATATCCATAGATATTGTAGACACTTTACATTCTTCATTCTTTGAATTCAGCTCTTAAATCTACTGCTCTGAATGTGACATGAATGGGAAGCCTCACTAATGATCCATACTATATTCGCAATTTTTTATAAGATAAAATAATAAAATTTTATTAATGTCCAACAAATGATCACCAATCGTATACTTAGTTTATTTCGATAGATGCATAATTAGGGGAATGTTTAGCGTCATCTCATTGCACTTGTTCTGCAAATAAGGAAATCGAGATTATCTACTTGCATTTAGAAATTCAATATCCTCTTGTGCTCTTGTTCAATTGGCTCTGCACCTACTTCAACTCAACTCCCCTCTCTGCTTTTATTGGGTGATTCTGAGCATCCCAAGTTGCAATGGATTGTCCAAGGTGTCATGGAAATGTGGATTTCCAAAAGTATCATGGAAATGTCAACATTATATTTAAGTTTTGAAGAGGATTCTCAAGCAACATGAGGAATACATAAACAACAACAAGACTTCCATATTCTCATTAACAAGTTCAAGGCACAACTAGGGTCACCAATACAATTCACAAAACATTGAGGTGGTTGATATATTAATGCATCAGAAGAGAAAAATTCAAGTGTTGGAGGTAAAGTGTTTTTACCTAATAACTACAATTAACAGTCTCCTCAAACACTCCCAATCAATGGCTTCTAACCAACGAACTTCTGTATGCTCGGGATTTGGGGTACATAAACAAGGTTATACACAACCAATTATATGAAGACATGGAGTTATACATGCTACCATTTACCAACTATTTGAAGGCATGGAGTTGACGATTATATAACCACAACAAGCAGATACCGAACCAAATGAACCATAGAAGCACACTCTTAATTTCAGCTATCCATTGTGTATTTTATTGCATCTATGCTTGTAGTAGCATTAGGAAATGCTTAAAAGATGCAGGTAAATTTTTGAAGCATTTTTGTGAGGAATAATCAGTGACGTTTAAATGGAGTTACTGGCTCAATAAAGGGATCCTTGTTCACTCTTGAAGAGTTGCAACTCTAGAAGCAACCCTAGAAGAACACTCTCAATAAATTACTCTTTCTAGATATTGCAACTCTCTCCCACTGCATCCATACTAGCAAATTGGGGGAATAGTAAACAACATAATTCTACACATTGGTTCAATATGCGATTATCACAATAGCTAAAATAATATATATTTCATGTTAGGATTTTGATACAATGAGGAAAACAGTACCTTCCCAAAGGGCTCAAAATATTTTCTTAAGAAGTCCTCATTGGCATTATTTGGGAAGATTTCCAATAAATGCAATTTTTATATGTATTAAAGCACACATCATAAACAAGCAGCGAAAGATATTTCAAAGGTGTTTGCATAGAACCTACTAAAATATAACTACAAATAACAAATTTAGAAATAAAAAAATCCAATAATGTGCCTTTCAAGTACAAACAAATCCACACAAAAACAAACAAGTTATCTTTTCCATTTCACTAGGATCAAGCTCTGGATCAATTTCAACCTAGGCCACTACGGGATGCCATTTACCTCCAAGAATAAAGTCTTGTTCGCTCCCTACAAGATGTGCATGAGCTGCAACCTGTGATGGAATTTCCCAATGGACCAGATCAAATTGGGAGGATGTTGAGATTGGTATTGATTCTTATTTGAGAAGCCCTTCTTTCTTGGTCAAGAGAGACATTTCAACTAAGGTGATTGATTTGAGATGAAATGACAACAAGATGAGTTGTTTCTAATGATACTGATTTCCGGAGATGCTTTCTAATGAATATGATATATGTAGATATTTTCTAATGATAATGATATCTAGAGATATATTCTACTAATACATATCTGAACAAGTTCAATATATCGTATATCATTGCCAAGATTGCAATATGTGTGAAACCAATTTGCAATTGGAATGGTATTTATAAGAAATACAATAAGATATGAATGCTTGAAATTTTTTATGTAATTGGATTGTCTAAATACCAACTCTTGATTTCTATAGCAGTATGGCTGGATTGGAAAATGGTAGGTATCATACAACAACCATTTAAAAATATAATGAACAGTTCAATCATATGCAAACCAAGAAAAAACATCCCCTACAAAACTACACTCCTGCTTTGATATACAGAATATAAGAGGACATAACTTGAGAATTATAATGTTTGAGCTTAGTCTAATGTCATATATTCATAACATCTAAATTATTGATTGGAATTTGGAAAAGCTAAGCCTCTCAAGCTACTATTATGATTAGTACTGTAATTGTCAGAAAATTGCAAATAAATTGTGACAGTGTACAAAAAGCCGTTACAGAGATCCTTACCTTCCACATTTGGAAATCTCATCTTATATGAGGTTCAAAATAGATAAGTCAGAGTTAAGGTGAGTTGTAAGTTCATCTTGGTATGGAAAGAATTTCATCAAATATTAATACCAATCAAGTATGCTTGGGATTCACCAGATTATGACAAACACCATTTCTGTAAAAAAAAGAAAAAAGAAAAAATGCATTGTAGTCTCCAAACACAGTATAATTGCTATCATGGCCATTGGACAAGCTAGATGCAAATGCATGTTAATGCATACTAAAAAACATTGGTTCTACTTCAATGGCATTCAAGCAAGCACACATCAGGTAATTTTTTTATTATCTCTAATTCTAGAAACTATTCTACCACAACACCCAGTTTCTTTTGTCAAAAAACAAGCTTGTTCTTTGAAATATTCATTTCCCATAGTATTATTCATAATAACTCAAATTCCTAGTATATGCTTCTTGATATGGTTTCTTTTGATACAGTGTAACTCTACTACATTAAATACTAGCACAAATACACACAAATTAGGATATTTTCCAAGTGTTTTCAAATGCCCTTTTGCAATTGATAAATGCAATAATTAAACTTTCTTCATGTTCAATTTTTGTATTTTTATCATTACAAGAGCATTTAAATCTGATAATTATAATTGTATCTAAAACTATCAATTATTTTTTGCTTAATGGAACCAATTAGTCAGCATCCAAGTGAACTTCTAGTCACTTTGCAATTATCTGTTCCAATTTAATTTTGTGCTAGCATCTTGCATTTCACAAATTACAGTTTTTTTTAAAGAATCTTAATCTTTGATATTTTTCCATGGTTCCATCGGCATTCAAAAAGAAAAAAAAACTTCTCATATGGACATATGCAATACATCCAGTCATGGTAGTCATGGAAATACTCAATAGAGAACAAGTGACAACAAAACAAAACAGTGAGTCCACTTTTAGATAGTTTACATTTCTCTCACTTTGCACTAGAGATTATATTTACCCTTTGACAATATTGTTGCTCATTGTCGTATACATTTTACATTTACTATATACAAAATCAATGTTGTACATTACTCTAATTATTAATTTTCCCTCTATATAGCAAAATAAACTTCACTGCTCCCCATCTCTCAAGTAGGCTTCAAATTCCTTCGGACAAAACCAGGCAAAAGAGACAAAGTTCAATGGAAAATTACAATGTAAGCCAAGATTGCAACAGAATGTGACTAATTGTGCTTCTAAGAATAAATATAAATATTTCATGACCTAGACTCAACATAAAAGTGCAGATGAGAGGAAAATGAAATAAACAATAAAAATAGGGAAAGGAGAGACTGAGAAGACAATGAAAGGCACGACCCATGTGATATGTTGTCAATAGCCACCCAACCAAAGGGAAATAATTGCTCAAATCAGTACATTAGCCACACAATTATATAGCTTGTACATTAGCCAACACTGCCATCAACACAACACAAGATATTCAAGAGGTGGAATTATGTTCTTTGAACACCCCCCCTAATTGCAGCTGCCTAAAGTGTAATTTCCCAAGTTAAATCTGACGAATTTATGCATGACTGGTTATAAATTTTAGGGCTTAGGTATTTTATTAAACACTTCTATCGCAAAGCTTTGATACCACTGTAAAGTTCCCAACCCAAGATAAACAAAGAAAATTTCCCGACTGCCTGGTAACTGGGTTATGGATTTTCGTCAGACACTGTTCACACACTGTTGTAGGTTAATGTGCAAGTAAATCTAACCTTGGAATAGACTGTATGAATAAATTTGGGTTTGGTGTTTTGTCAAACACTTGGGTATCTACTATTATAGCTTCATTCTACCATTGTCATTAAATCTGGTTGCTTATTTGGTGTTAATCTTTATGTAAGTGTCTAATTTTTATTTCAGATCCCATGAGTCTCCATTATTATGCCCATAAAACATATATCATGTATACACCGTACAAGCAAACACTCACAAACAAATTCTCAAGGATTGAGATGTTTCAGGATCGCCTGGCATATAAAATGAAAATACAATATGAGCATTTCTCTAGATATGCATAAAATCAAAATCAACATTCAGAAATATGGGCTACTTACATGCCTAGGAATGTAGAAATGCAACATATCTGAATTGTGGAAACTCCACCAGCAAGATAACCTCTTCCACTGATCAACAACAGATTTATGATAACACTGTGATGCCAATCTTCAATGCCCTCCACAGAGATGAAACACCCAGTTACCAAGTCGCCAATCCACCAATGAACTCGCCCTTCTTGTAGCATTTTGTAACAACATTAAAAGTATAATAGTTATTGTTGTGTATTTGGTCTTTCCATGCCCCAAGACTTCTGGTGCGTGTCTTTCCGTGCCCCAAGACTTCCGGTGAGTGAGAGGGCGATTCAGAGGAAGAGAACCAAACGCTCCTCTGCCTCTACAAACCTTGACCACTGCAAACCCTCCTCTGTGTAAACACACTTGAACTCTGGCATTACCTTCGGTGACCTCCTCTACGTGACCTCCGAAAAATCTCCTCTGCATGACCTCCAGATGTGGAGGTATATTTTGTCGGCTCCACTGTGAAATTATTGATTGGCTTCTTTGTTTCACGGGGAAATATTGTGTTCGAATAGTTGTGGTTTTATTTTTTATTTGTTTTGTTTTGTTTTGCCGTCGAATATCCTACACCCTAGTGTCAGGAAATCCGACGACATATCCCTAGCGTCAGAAATCCGACGCCATAGCCCTAGTGTCGAAAATCCTACGGCCTAGTGTTGGAAATCCTATTCCTTAGTGTCGGAAATTCGACGATGCTAAAATAATTTATAAGGATCAGTACTTTTCATCATTACTGTTTGACACATCCATACGATACGTCGGATTTCGTCGGATTCTATCGTCGGATTTCCGTTTCAAATCATGTTGTGAAGGACTGGCTCTGTAGAGACCTACATCCAGCATGAAAAATGGATGGATCTATAGAAGTACATCCAGCATGAAAAAGGGTTGGATATTTAGTGGCCTGCATCCAGTATGAAAAAGGACTGGCTCTTTAGATACCTACATCTAGTATGAAAAAGAACTGGCTCTGTAGAGGTACATCTAGTATGAAAAAGGGTTGGCTCTGTAGAGGCCTACATCCAGTATGAAAAAGGAATGGCTCTGTAGAGGAAGAACTACAAGGAGGCTAGGCCTACAACCAACATGAAAAAGGGTTGGCTCTGTAGAACTTCCTATGATGAGAAGAATTGAGAGATAACACCATTTGATTGAGATAGCAGAAGTAGTGATGATGATGATGATCCAATGATGGTCCAGATTTGATGATGATCCTGTGATGATCCAACTTTGATGATGATCTAGTGATGATCCAGCTTTGATGATGATCCAGAGATGATTCAGAGAAGAATACTTGTGTTTATGAATTGTGTCAAGATAATACCTTGCTAGTTAAGAGGGAATGTTGATGTATTTGTAACTTCGAAATGTATTCACTTGTATATTTCATATATTGTATTTCATTGGTCCCCGATGTTCCTATCGAGAGAATCATTAATGTAATAAAGCCATGTAAATTCATAGTGATTAACCATCCTTATTGATCGGGGGGCAAAGTCCCCACAGTTGTGGGGCACTAGGGTTATTAGACTCTCCTAGAGAAGTTGGCCCTAGTAATTTATTGTCAAGTCGGAAACTAGTATAAATAAAGAGTGAGCCTCTCTATTTGAGACACACACTCACCTAGCTATAGCACATAGGTGAGAGAGAAGAAGCTCGCTCAAGTGAGAGAGAGAAAAACTGTTGGAGATCATCTTTCGGTCTTTGGGTTTTACTGCTGGCATTGGTGCTCATTCTATCTTTGAGGAAGTTGTGGGGTTTTCCTTTATGGTTTCCCCGAGGATAAATATTTGTGTCTATTTTCTCTTGTGATTGATTGATGTGCATGTTATTCTCTTAGATAAGATCCTAAGCTCATATTGTCTAATTGATAAAAATCTAACATCCATTGCGCGAGTACCTTCATATTTAGGAATATTTATGTCTCCTGGATCATCATCATTAGGTTCACTTGTTATATTGTAGCACTCCATCCAATTTTGGTCCGTTGCATTTCTCTATTGGAAATTTGTCATCGACACAGGAATACATTCAAAGATCTTAGTTTTGATTACTTGCAGAGAACCATCATTTGAAGGATTATCATCAAAAAATTCAAACATATGTGTGAAAGTTGAAGCGATCTCTTCCCACCCATCACAACTCAACTGATGTATACCAATTTCTTGATATCATGTCTAAAGTATGTATGAACTAGTGGACCCATTCATGTTGTGCTGATGTCTCCTATGTCACCCGATAATGCTCAATATGCTCGACATGATTAGTTAGTCTGATCTATTTTTTACCAGTGTAGAGCACCTTTTCTCTAAATTGAAATTCCATCAATATTCAACATTGTGACCAATCTAAAATAGTCTTCTTATGTGCAAACCACCATACTGTGGGTGTCATCGTCAATGCAGAATCCAAGCATAACAAGCGATGAGGTTCAGATACTTTCTCTTCAAACTCTGCAAGAAAAGATTCCACGTTAGGTAAAAATTCATAGGTAGGTATATCACATACCTCAGTACCTACCCATCACATATACTTTGTAATTCTTGCACATTTCTGCATGGATACTTCATTTAGTTGGTTCTGCCAGTTTTCTAGAGCTTCTCCTGAATTCGATGAGCATGAAATAATACTTCACCAACTGAGTTTCCCATCGGCTCTCAGATTCACATAGTCATCCGTCGCATAAGTAATATTGTATATATGGTCCAAATACCAATCTTGTCCTTCACTATTTACCTGCTCGACATACCTTTGGCCTTCCATAGGATCAATTGGTGTAACCACCCTTAGCTCTGCATCCTCAAACATTAATATCCTCTTCTTAAAATTGATAATAGTTTGATTATTGATGGACTAGTCAATACCCATAAGTGTGGGATATGGATTCGTATCATCGAAAATATCTATCACCTCAAAATATGCATAATTTCAAATTCCTTCTATCTCGATAGGAACTTGTGTCAGTTGACCAATAGGAAAAACTTCGACAGATTAGACAATATTAGTTGAATATGAGACCATACTAGTCTCGAATTTCCCATACTTTTCCATGTTTGTCTGGTAAGAATATTAACATTTGAGCCTAAATATAGAATAATATAATCCATGTCATAATCACCAGTCCAGACAATCATCCTTAGCTCTCGACCAATTTTCAATATTTTCCCAATGTGGTTAACTCTCTTTTCTAGTTACACATCTAATTGAGGTTCTTTGACTAAAGCTAACAATTCTTCTATAGAATATTTATCTTGTATTAATTCTAAACAACTTTTAAGGAATTATTTAAACTTATTAACCTTTTTTGTCAGTTTCTTTTGAAATAACTGCTTGAATCTTTGAGGCATTTCCAATATTGGTCCTTCATTCGGTACAACAATGAAAGTCCATGCTTGAGTTCTTTTGAAGAACTCATGTCGAGCGTCCAAGAATAATTCCTTTTCTTTCTCGCCATCAAATGGTACTTTATTTTGTTGTTCCAGTCGCACTCTTGATTTTCCATATGGTGCTTCTTGATCTACTCTAGTCACAACACCTCCTCTTGTCATGACAACAATATTAGGTTCCCTCGGTTCAACAAAAATATTCTGAATGCTTGGATTATAATTCTAAGGTGGATTCTGGTTTCCCATGTTTCTATCCTGCCACTTCGAAATCAGCTGTGGACATTCTTCAATAACGTGATCCAATTATTTGTAATACGAACATGTCTATGTAGGATTAATGCAATCTCTAGCAAAATTTCTAGGTTGTCCACAATTATAGCAAATGACTTGGCCTCTTCCATGAAAAAATCCTCATCCTTGTCCTTGGCCTCTAAAAATTTCACCCCCATGGGTTGAGGGCATTGTTCTTGAGGGTATTGTGCTTGATCTCACTCGGCTTGCATTTGTTCATCATTTTTCATTAGGTATGTGTCGACTGTCTTCTCCGGAAACAAATGATATGCCCTTAAATATTTCTCGCTGTGTCCCACTGATCGACATAACTTACAATATAGGATGGCTGGTGCACTTACTATTTTATGTAAATATAACAATTCTTTTGACCGATGTCCTCTGGTTTGACACATTCTACACCAAGGAATCCCTTCTTCATGAAGTAAATCCATGTCTTCCTAGAAAAGTCATCAATGGAAGAAACATAGTCTACATACCCGCTTAGTGAACTTGATGACATTGGTCTGCATACATCGGAGTGGATGATTTCCAAGATTCCTTTTTCCTTGCTCTTGCTACTTGGAAATGTCTTCTTTGTATACTTTCCTTTCACACATCCTTTGCAGACCCCTTCATGTTTTGCTTGAATTTCTGGAAGACCTTCAAGAACTTTGCTTGCAAGTGGTAGTGCTTTGTAATGCACATGTGCAAGCCTTCTATGCCAAAGTTCATTTGGATCTACTGTAACATGTACCAAAGCTTGTTTTGGATGGCCCTTCAATTTGTATAATCCTCCTTCTTATTCTCCAATTACTATTGCATCGTCAATAGTCTCTCCTCTTGACCACATGAGGACTTGGCCATCTACAAATGCAACCCTCATGCCTTTTGCATCCAGTGCCAATATGGATAGAAGATTCTTCTTTAGTCTTGGTACAAACAAGACATCCTTCATTTTCATAGACTTTCCATAGTCTAGCTTGTAGGAGGATTCACCACTACCTTTTATGGGATATTGGTAGTCATCCCCAAGTTTCACCTTAAGGGGTGAATTATGTTCGAATAGTTTCTCAAAGGATTCCTTGAAACCTGTCATGTGTTTGAAAGCCCCACTGTCAATAAGCCAATCTTTGCTCCCATGAGTGACAGTTCCCATGAGAGTGGAGATCAGAACATATTCTTCTTCACTTTCTTATTTTACTCTCTTCCTGGGAGGATCATCATCCTTAGCAGTGTGAGCTTGATGTCTTCTTTTGGATTTCTTCTTCTTCTTGGATCCATTCTTATTTAGGGGACAATTTCTAGCAAAGTGTCCTATTTCATTGCATGTATAACATCTGAGTTTGGACAGATCCCTTCTTACAGGATTGTTTTTCTGATGAGAATGCTTACCTTGGTGATGATGATTTTCCCTTCTTCCTTTCCTGGAGTGTACTGTGAGAGCTTGATCTTCACTTCCCATCTTTTCTTCTCGAGCTGCTATTCGAGTTTCTTCTTGTGAACATTCTTCCCATAGTCTACTGAACTTGACTAACTTCTTCCTAGCACAGATTCCTTGGATGAAAGAATCCCATGACCTAGGGAGACCATTCAAGGTTGTCATCAGAGTTTCTGCATTCTCCACTTCTTCATCTACTGCTTCCAGCTGTTCTTTGATCTGGGAGAACCTTGTGAAGTATGACTGGATGGTCTCCTCATTCTGGATCTTTACATTCTTCAATTGGTTCCTTAGAGTCATCTTTCGATTGATGTTCTTCCCTTCAAACAGTTTGGTTAGGGTATCAAACATGGCTTTAGGTGTCTTGAGGGAGGACACCTGTGGTATGAGGCAATCCTTCATAGAATTAGCAATGATCCTCTTTTCCATAACCAACTTATTCTTATGTAAGGCCTTGGCCTCATCTCCCTCTGGAACTGGAACCTCCTCACCGATATAGGAGTCCAACTCATTTTCTTCTAGGACCAAGGAGATCCTATACTTCCAGGCTTGGAAGTTAATCAGCTCCCTCAAGCTTTTTATCAAGTTTGCTATGATGAGACATCTTAATTGAGAACCTCAAATGGAAATAAAAAATATTTAGATCTTACCAGGTCAAGATGTCGGATATGGATTTGGAGTTGAAATCATGTAGTGCTGGTTCAGGAGTAGATTAGGTTTTTGTTTTTTCGGAGTTCTGTCCAACCAAATGCTTTGATTTTGATCCCTAACTTTGATTTTTGGGAGGAGATCAATCCAGGCCTGGGCTCACTGAAAAAGTTGACTTCTGTGAAAAACCCTAATTTCCAGCAGCAGTGTTGGGTCCAAAACTAAAAAACCTCAGAATTGGATTCTGCTTCGACAGAAATATGCGCCCTAGGGAGGAGAGCTATTCCACCCTTCTTTTGATGAAAATACATGGAGAGAGATCAACAAAGTAGGAAGCCCTAGTTCCCGCAGCTACACAGTGTCTTCTTCCAGGTTAGCTTTGATAACATGTTATATTTTTAACATTAAGCTAGCATAACATTAGGATATTTAACTGAGAGAATAACAAGCACAACAATCAAACACAACAGACAATGAACATAGTGTTTTTCATCAGGGAAGCCATAAATAGAGAAAACCCTGCAACTTCCTTAGAGACAGAATCAACACCAAAAGTGAAACCCAAAAACAGTAAGATGATCTCTCAACAGCAGTAACCTCTTTCTTCCTTGCCCCAGTGTCTTTCTCTTCCTTAGCTATGCTCTACAACTGAGTGTGAGTGAATGTGTGATAAATAGAGAGGCTAGCTCTCTATTTATACTAATTCTTGACTTGACTAAACACTACTAGGGCTGACTTCACTAGGTGAGTCTAATAACCCTAGTGCCCCGAAACTGCGGGGACTTTAACCCTTAGACAATAGGAGGGTTACCCACCTTGACTTGACATGACTTTTTTACATTATAGAAACTCCCGATAGGAACCTCAGGGCATGGCATGACTCAAGTACATTACAAATTCATCCTGGAATAAACATCGGGTTATAATACAT
The DNA here is from genome assembly GCA_001517045.1 of Pseudotsuga menziesii. Lineage (NCBI taxonomy): Eukaryota > Viridiplantae > Streptophyta > Pinopsida > Pinales > Pinaceae > Pseudotsuga > Pseudotsuga menziesii. The sequence continues at coordinate 13,881 of LPNX010194611.1, read as the reverse complement.
AAGAAATACAAGTGAATACATTCTGAAGTTACAATTACATCAACAGGACCAACCTAGTGGAACTGGTTTGCATGAAGAAGGAGTAATCATAACTGAAATTGAAGGATAATATTCTCCACCCCAAAACTTAGTTATCACTAATACCGCTGGGCCATTAGTGGTGGAACACCATCCTTCACATGATACATCCTTTCACGTGTCTCTTGTGGGTTATTCTAGAGTAGTAGAGTGGATATTTACCCAACCTTTAGGTGACCCAGTGGCGAGTATGTTTGGTCCATACACTCCATTTTGGAATACTTCTTTAGGACATGTCATTTTTTATTTTGGTACTCCATCAAATACACCCCCGCACTCTACTAGACCCAACCCAAATGAACATTTGTTTGGAGCACTTACTGAGAATTTATCTCGTATACGGGAGTGTGTGAGGCGTAGAAGTTTTACTTCGTTACCATCCACTTCAGAAGTAGAAAATACCAAGTACAACACCCCAGTTTATTCTTACACAATTCCTTCACTAGGAATACCGGTACCAAATGTGGTTTCTTGTCATTTGGGCCAACTGTATTTTCCCAACATTCAATATCTGGCTCTACCCTTTTAACTCTGACGGCTGGGGGAGGATTTTTGGTCAATGTTAGATCTATATCAGGAGGACACCCTTCAACCATAAGACAAAATGCTATTATAGGACAACCGTTGACTAGTAGTCACAATTTGGCTGGGGGGAACATGTGGTCAATATACCAAGTGTAATCGGAAGTCAATATTTGTCTACTATCTATAGTATGGATGGAGGACAACCTATACCACCTTTACTTGCACCTCTAGTTGTGGTACAATCATCATGGGGAAAACCAATGTGGGGAATACCTACTTGGGATTAATCCACATGGGGCTATACATACCTAGGAAACTAGAGTATGACCATGCATCAAATTTACCAATAATTTATTTGGGGAATTTTCACCCTAGAACACCTTACCTTAGAAACATGAACACCCTATGGGGTTAGCCAAACTTAACAAATTTCTATCCAACTGGACCCCCAGCTAGAGGGATGCACATTCAACCCCCACCACCACTGCCACCATTACCATGTTTACTCCCCCTCCCTCTCCCACCTATAAGACCACCTAGTGGACCACCTAGAGGACTAACTAGTGGACCACTTGTAAAACCACCTAGGGGACCACTCGGAGGACCACCTAGTGGACCACCCAGAGGACCACCTGGAGGACCACCTAGAGGACCACCCGGGGGACCACCTGAAGGATCCAAACTACCTATTCAACTCCCTATGGGAGGGCACACACCTTATGATTAATTTATTTATAGTATTACTGATACACATATACATATAAGTATTGCCAATATCCATAGCCAAAACGTCAATTACCATTTATGTCTACCTTAGATATCCTAGCCTTGTCACATTTGACTAATGATCCCATTTAACATGATTCAACATGGCCTCCGATTCCTATGAAAATTCCATTCGAAATACCCAAGTTTGAAGGAAAACAGGGAGAGGACCCTAAGAACCATGTGATGACATATCATTTATGGTGTCCCTCATACTCTTTGATGGATGATTTTGCATGTTTGAGAATTTTTCAAAGAACTCTCATTAGTACTGCTACCAAATGGTACATTGAATTGCAAACCCACTCTTTTTCCTATTTTCATTGATTGGATATGGCTTTCCTTACCCATTTCCAATTACTAATCTAGTATGAAACCGATACCGACCTATTGACCTTGCTTCACCAAACTACCTCCACCCACATTTCCAATCATATAAATGAGTGGAGGAGTAGGCATAGGTTTATTAAAGCTACGATTTCAGATTAGTTACTTACTGATTGGTTCACAAAGTCATTATTACATGTCATATCCAAAGACGTATCCATGGGTGGAGCTATTATGAAATAACAAGTGATCGCATGTGTCTACTACTGAGACCTTGTCTATGTCCAATCTGGCATGTTATATGATATAATTCCTAATTCTCCCCATCCTACAATTGACCTGTACAGACTCGCCTTGGGATCACATGTTAATGGCATAGTTGGTTCCATGCAAACCCAACCTGCTACCCAATTAACTAGCTCTCAAGGCCAAATGGCCTCAAACCCAACTTCTACACAAGCTGGTCACAACACCATTAAATCACCTGCTCTTGCTTAAACCACCAAGGTGAATGCTGTTCAATCCAATTCATCCCAACAATCTGATGGTAAGAAGAAATAAAGGAAAATCTAGGAAAAATTTGAAACAACAGGAGAATAAAATCAATTCAGGCACGACTGATGCTAAACTTAAGAGGAAGGAGAAATATCCTTGTTTAATGTGCATATAAGATCACTTCACGAAGGAGTGTCCCCATCGTGAATAAATTCAAAAATTTCTTAAAGGAAATTCCTAATCCACCATTTTAATTAATCCCTTCGCACCACAACAACAACAGATGGTTGTGCAACAACAACCCACTTCTCAAGGAGAATCATCCACAACAAATCTTGTCCTCATGATTTGTACTGAGACAATTAAAAAGAAAAAAAAAGCATGAATCAGTTCCAAAGAGTAAACAAATGGAGGTAATACTGAAAAATCCTCCACTTTTGAGACAATCTCTCCAAAAGGTTCTCTTACAATTGAGAAAACCACCTTAGATACAATATTACACCCACCTAAAAGTACAGTTCGTAAGGCGAATTTTAACCCTAATGCATTGGCTTCCCAAAACTACAAAAATGTTGAAGATTTGGCCTAGGCACCATGCACTATGTTTATACTAGAGGTTTTACAGAATTGTCCGACACAACGTAATTTTTTATTATCTACTATTGGCATAGTTGACCTGGATACATCGTGTTGCAGCTGCAACAATTTCCCAAAATTCCAAAATTTTTTAGGACCCTCCTTTGCTTTGGATTAGTTGGTTTTCTTCCTTTGTTCTCTCAGAATGATTGAATTGATTTACCACTTGTTTTGATTCTCCCTATGATGCTTGAAGAAATCTAATGTTTGATCAGACTTTATCGCTCCCTTTAGATACATGTTCAGCATGTCCGAATTGGAAAAGTGTTTGGTTAAAGCCTTCGCCGTTGCGGCTGAATAGCCAGTCTTAACTTAGGTTTTGCTCCCGATACATTGGTTTTAATCGGCTGCCTTTTTGGTTTTGCATCGGAACCATTGTGACTTTTTCTTCCGCCGTTGCGAATGGATATTTGGTTTGACTTCGATTTTTTTTTTCTTCGATTTATTTGTTTTATGTCGGATGCTTTTTGGTTGTGCATCGAAAGTTTTTACGATTATTTCCTCCGCCGTTGCAAACAGCAAACTGTTAACTCTTCCGATTTCGGTTTGGTCTACCGCTGCTGCGGCTGCGAAAGCTGTTTCGCTTTCATCATTGCGACTGCCAAGTTCATTAGCCTTCCTATGTCTAGCCGTTGTTTCCCGATTCAAACTTTTATCCCATTTCGGACAGATTTATCTTGTGCGGCTCCGCCGTTGCGGCTGGATCTACGGTTTTATGTTTTGGCATGCTGCCGTTGCGGAGGGAGTTATACTTTGAACCTTTCGATTAGTTTTGGCTCCGACGTCCGATCTTTAGACTTCTACCCGATGTGTATGACCAGAGCGGAAGGCCTGGTGCTTTGATCATCCGCCGTTGCGGAAGAGCGTTCGCTTTCGTCCTCCGATTTGAAAACTCTCTGACATCCGGCTTTTTAAAATTTTCCCAGCCGCGAGATTTGACCGTATGTATATATATGAGGTAAGGGGGACATGTTAGATTATTATATTGGTATTTTTGACTGTCGAGCATTGTCATTGTCGTGCTGTCGAGTGTTCGAGCTTGTTGGACCCTAGTGCTAGTACCCGCGCCCAGGTGGCAGCTGTGGAAGCCCGACTGTCTTCATCCCGCCATACGCGCCGGTTACACATCAGTGACAGGTAGGCTCTGCTTTCCTTTCCCTTTCTGTTGAACGTTTGGTGGTTATGCTTGCTGCGGTGGTTTGTTTTCCCGGCTGTTTACTCGACCCCGTTATATGCTTATATATTTGGAGGATTTCGTATCCCAGTTGGCCGTGGGAGGGCGGTTTAACCTTCAGAATAGTTTTGTTTTCCACCGCCGTTTATTTTGCAGCCCTGCGCATAGGGATTGAGGGGTTTTGGCGCAGAAGGCCGTTACGCTGTCTGCGCCAAACCACCCTGCGTAATGATGGTGGGTAGGAGATAGGTTTGCTATGGCTTTCCTTGGGGGTTTGGGAGTGTTTTCCCCGTTTAGTGCTGCCCGTATCTGTAAGCCGCCGTCGTTTTGCCTTCGAGGTCCAGCGTAACCAAATTCGTGTTCAGGGTGTACCGCGACGCATAGTGATTTATCGTAGTTCTGCATGGGGGTTTTTTTCTTTGATCAAGCACGCCATAGAAACCCGCATCTTCGAATAGCAGCCTTTTCGCCGCACTGTTCTGCGTGTAGTTGCTTTTAAACCCTAACCTGTGGAGGGGATATGTCACGGCGTTCAGTTTGTTAACCAGAAAGTCACAAGGGTAGCGGTGTTGTTAAAAGCTTCATTGAGGGCTTGTGTAGTTTTCCCTTGTCTGTCCCGCGCACTGATTTGATAATGGCACCCTCAGAGAGCGGAAGCTTTAGGCATGTTAATGAGATGTTTTTGTCCGATTTTATTGGTAAAATTTTCAGTGGTAGCTTGCATAGTCGAACTTCATATAACTATTTTCAATCATGCTAGACATAGACTAAGTCACTAAACACTACACATGATGTTTAATAATTCTGTTAGACAGGCCATTTCAGTCTATACATGCATATACTTGCTTCATTGATTGATTACTCTCATGTTAGAACATAGAAGAAACCGCACACTGTACATTGATGTATACATGTTTGCCACTCAGCCAAAAGGGCTTAATGTTACAATGTTATGGCAGGAAGAGCTCACCATGTCAAAGAGACAAAAGAAGAAGGCCCCTGTGGTCGAAGAAGAGCCAGAAGTATAAGTTGTAACTAAGACAGAATACATATATGAGGACACGAAGTGCATTTCTGGCATTGAACCTGAATACCAGTGGGGGGAGATCTATAGACTGATGACCCGAAGAGAGGTTCCCGACATGGGCTTAGAAGAAGAGTCCATATATGCAAACATAGAAAGATCTTCATTGATGAGGATCGCCACTAGACCTGAGTTATTCCCGTGCGCTGAAGTAATCGGTTGGATTCTGTGCCGGGTAGATGTCACAACGATGATCTTGGGGGATGTTAACAAACAGGGACAGAACAATCAGCCACTGGTACAGTCGCAGGGCAGACCCAGGATGTGGAGAACCCAGAAGTCCAGGACCCACAAGTGCCTACTGCCAGCACACCTGTGGTCTCCGCACTCAAGCTAGTTCCTTTTGTTCAGAGAAAGGGAGAAGAAATCCCTAAATTCAACACTGTCTATTATGATAGGGCAACAAAAAGAATAATGAAGAGAACAGAAAAGAGGGTTGAAACAGGAGATATGCCTGGAAAAATGATCATGGATACAGCTGTTATGTTGGGAACAGACCAAGATCCAAGATTCACCCTGAGAGCTGGGGCTGCCCTAATCAATGCCTCAAAAGATAACATAGATAAGGTGATGACCGACTTGGAGCAGTCCAAGAAATTCTCCGCTCAGTTGAAAGACACCTTGAGGAAAGAGAGGGAGGAGGGCAATAGGCTGAAGCGGAGATATGAGGACATGCAGAAAGAGATGAAGGCTTCTAAGGCTGAATTGCAGGCCCTCCACGAAGAAAGACATGCTAGGGAGACTACCCAAGAATGCTTGGAGAAAGTACAAAACGAATATCAAGAGCTGAAGGCGGAGCAAGATCGACTGCTGGAAAAGATAGAGGAACTAGAGGAGCAGCAAAAGATCATCTTACAAGCTAGCGAGCTGCACACCCAGGAACAGAGAGAGAAATATCAAGAGCATATTTCTTCTCTGACCACTGCTCTAGAGGAAGCAAGAGAATAGCAGGTTAACCTACAGCCATTCAAAGAGCATGTCTTGGCCCAAAAAACTAAGATGCTGCAGCTACAGACTGCTGTTGAAGAGGAGAGATGTAGAGTGCTGCAGATCGATGGCCGATTGGAAGAGATCTTGGAAACTGCATCTTACTTTGTGGACAGATCTCAGGACTTCCTCGAGGTCCTGACTGTAAGAATGGTGACGTTGGAAAGCAGTGAAGAAACTCCAGCCGAGCTGCCATCAAAAGATAAACAGGCCCTCAAGTGGGATTACGACTTAATAGAATTTGCTATTAACACTGTAGAGGATTTCAAGAAAACAGTCAAGAAGACAAAGGGAGACTGCACAGAATTTTTCAGGAGAGTACTCATTACATACAACCGGTGCCAGGTAGAAGCCGAGCAGAGGCTGGATAATTTCCCAAACCACGATTCATTCATGGAGATGTTGCAGAAAAGACACCAGGATGAAGAAGCAAGAATGCAACGCATTAAGGCCATTGATGACCAGATTCTGAGAAGCGAAGTAGGCCATTCAGTAGTTAGTGTGCAGCTTTTGGAAGACCAGCTTCGGTTGAGCGCTGCCAGAGTGGAAGCTATAAAGAACTAGGCTGAAAAATTTGAAATCAACATTCAATTTTTGGAACCCTGCGCATTTGAGGGAATTGCCTCTGAAGCTGCGAAATGGAAAAAGTTTCTAGATGCCCAAGTGGGACCCTCCTCATGAAGGATCGGTCATTATTGTAATTTGTAACTATTTTTGTAAAACATTTAAGAAAAGTAGAACGTTGGGAAGCGAAGGGTTGGGAAGCCCAAAGGTCACTTTGGGCAGCCCAACAGTCTCACCCTTTTGTATAAATGTAAAAGACTTAGAGGGAAAAGAGGACTTTTTCTCGGTTAGACATGAAAAGGCTATATTGTAAGAAGAACTATTTCTCTTTGCAATAAAGAAGTACTGTTTGCATGTTGGAGAAAGATTGGTGGCACTTTCAAATATTATACTGTGGATGGCTGAAAGATGAAATATTTCGTTTTTCCAGCATTTTGTCCATTAACCATGAGATCGTTCTAACCCTTTGAACCTATGTTCTTGTTTAAATGATTTCTGGTTTATTTTGTGGAATGACCACCAGGAGTAATGTATGCGGTTCATAAAACAATTGGCTATCTGGTTGTTGAAATATCTTTAATCGTTCATGCATTATGGAAAGAAATATCAGCTAACTGTAGTTTCTCTTTATATTGCATGTACAATACACATTACTCACAAATAATTTACAGTTTGCTCCGCAGGGATAGATAGATAGATAGATAAATAGATAGTTAGTTTTATTTCTGCACATGTGATTTAGATGCTTGTGAGCCTAAGACGAGAGGTAAGAACCTGCGCATCACATTGTGACTGCCCCTTGCATATTTAACACCTTGCATGTTAATTAGGCATATGCATATCATATTTAAGTCAAAAAATACAAAAAATATACACGGTGGACCGGGTCGCAGCCGGTAAAACCTTTGTTTTTTGTTACTTTGACCTACGGTAGCCGGACCGCAAACCGGACGGATTCCCTATACCAAACAGTCAACGGGCTAGTTGGGAACGTTGACTGGGGAGAATCCCTTTCTGTTGTTGCCTGCGAATTTCCAGGCCTCAACACATCGAACACAATGATGTTTAAACTGGAAAATTATAAGTTGAGGCTTTCCCACCAACTCTCCTTTCAAATCCTTACTAAAATTGATTAGAAAAGTATTGAGTGTACTACCTTAGATGAAGGAGTCTCCACCTTTTTCATGTATTCGTATTGCTGGAGAGCCATCGAATCTCTTGAGTTGAATAGATATCTTACCATATTGAAAGCATTTGATGGACGCAGTTTCCAAACATATGGATTATTACAATCCTTAGTAGTATAATTAGGAGGGAAAAACATTTCCATTAACGTCGAAGTGGTAGACGCACCATTATATTATAACCTACTACTCAGTCGCAACTGGTTCTATGCTGTCAAAAACCCAAATTTTCACAAAATTTAATTTTTTTTGATGTAACATAAACTGTTTATAGTCGCAGTTTGATAACTGCTAGCAGCTAACGGAAGAATGAAACAGTTAACAAAAATAACCATTAACTTAAACACATATAGATTAATACTATTTTAATTTCGATATGTTATGTGAATAATCTGCATTCAGTTATTTTTAGCTGTATTGATGGTTTTGATTTGTCAAGTAGGTGAGAAGTTACTTTCTAACTGGGGCTTACTTAGCGATTGCTAACGAACCTGGATTTCTGGATCTTTCAGGCTTGACAGATAAAATTTTGAACAAGTAAAAGTTTATTAAGGCGTTAAACCAGATATACTTCTTTTAGCATAAATATACTGCTAGAGTAAAAGTTTGCTTAGAAGAATCCAAGGTACTACAAGGTAAAGTAACGTTTCTTTTACTTGTTTTACAAAAGTGATAGTACTTAAACTTCATGTCGTAAAGGTCAATAACTTTGCCAACCTGTTTGTCTTTTATCAGAATGACTGCTACGTTAAATAAACTTCTTTCTATCTTTACTCTAAGCTATTTCCAGTTCTTATTAGAGCTCAAGATTTAGTATATTAATACTCTTATTGAAATAAAAGTTTATTGCTGTTGCTATTTATAAAATGTACAGTACTGCTTATAAGTACGGAAACAGACCTAAGGCCTTTCAAGAAACAAGCTAATACAGAACTCTTAGCTTTACCTTTTATTAAGCTTTAGTAGAGGGAGTTTATCAGCTTATTAATATATTGTATTCATATAGGATCATTTGCACAATTGTCATCAAGTTGTGATTTCAATCTCCAAACTTCTTCATTACATAAGTAATGTGACGAAATTACCTTATCATATAAGTGATACTAGATTTACTCTTGAATAGTTTTACTATCCTTTACTACCAAGTCTAATCAAATCTTGGTTTGATAGTTTTACTATCCTAGAAGTTTATCTTACTCTTAGTATAATATACTACATTCAACAGTAAGAGTTATTCTAGGGTGTATTTATTATTTACTTTCATTTACAAAGTAACGATTTATAACCAGCTCCTTAGGTGTTAGTGTTTGCATAATACTAATTCTAACAGCATAGATATGCTTCGTTTAAGGTCATAAAAAGAGATGGTCAATAGTAGTATCATCAACTTATGTGCAACAACTTTTATTACACTATTGATCTCTTCATAATAAGTTTATTTAATAAGGATTATATGAAACAAGGTTATCGATGCAATATGTGTTTTGGTTCTTTACCAAAGAAGATTTCAAGGTTTATAAAATAATGTTTGTCAATACTACAAAAATCTTGTTTATTAACACAACTCGACTTCATATTTTATCATTTGAAGTGATGCCTTATTGACTTTGTATATTGCCTTGTTATTATAGTCATTGTTTTAAATCATTGTCAATGATTTGTTGTCCCGACAATGCAGTGACAACTATATCATTTGACCCATTGTGGATGGAAATATTTGGTGGGCATGTGGAACGTTTACCACCGTGCAATGCATAACTTAAAAGCTCACAATGCAACCCTAGCTCTCATTCTTGTCGAGGGTTATTGGTCTTTGCTCTGTCTGGTTCATTGCGGCCATGAGGGCTCCTTTGTCTCGTCTCCAACTCCTTTTGTCCGTGTAATGATAATTGTTGCCACTCTATTGTGAGAATGGAGAGATACACAGTTTGCATTTGATTTTCTCTCTGCATTCCTTGCGTTGCTGTGTGTGTAGTTGTTCTCTGTCAGTAAATTGTAATGTCGATTTCTTACATGGCCATTGCCAAGTCTTTAATCTTGCTCCAGTCATCAGTGTAGTATGTGTTTGGAGCCCGCTGCCTCTATCATTAATGAGCACGAGGATTTTACTATTTGTCATGCTGGTTTGCTGTGCTGACTCGTTCCTCCATGGCTCCATATTACTTCACTTCCAGGTAAGGAATTTAACTTACAAAGGTTACAATTTCTAGTTACAGTTTTTGATAAAAGAACATAACAACTCTTAACTAAAATCCTTTTGGGTTTTGCTTGCAGGATTTCGGTTCGGTACAAGCTTGGAAAGAATCCACCCATGTTTGGATTGGCATCTAGTGTACGGGTAAGCCCCGGTTACAAAGTGGCACTCCCTACTTGTACAGACTTAGGGGAAATGATTTCAGTTGGAAGAAGTTACGACCTCGGTTTCCCCAGTCTTGGGATGTTTGGTCTTCAGTTTTTAAGATTTGTTTTTGTTTTAAACCCTTGCATATAGCAGGGTGGCTCCAGCTCGATGCCGTGACTTGTAATTGCTCTTTTCTTGACTTATAAAGATTATACAGTAATGTAGGTTTTGTTATAATGAATGCTAGTTTTGTTTTTAAAACCCATGCCACGATGCTGGGTACACTGACCCTGAGCTGGGTATTGTAATCTGATTAAGTTTGTATCCTTTCGGCCTGTCAATGTATTACATTGGGTTTTAAAAAGGTTTTGCTTCGAGCTCTGTCTCATTTTTACAGTAATATTGTATATTGTAACTCTGTGTATAATAGGGTTTGTCCTATCCGACTGTTAATGAAGAACATTCTGTCTAAAATCCTTTGTTAGTATACATTGTTATTATAAGGACGGTAACTTATTCATAGTGTGTAATTTATAATATTAATTTTACTTGTTTGGAAAACACAAGCTAGGGTTTTTCCTGAAGTGAAACCCTTGTTAAGTTCTTCAGTTAATTAATGAATAGGTTCTATTACTTGTTATTTTGGTTAAATTAATATTATAGGTGTGTTGTGTAAAAGTACTTTTGTTCCAGAAAGGACTGTGACAGTTTACAGTAGACTCATTGCTTATATATATATTATTATCCAAGTAAATGGTTTGCAACTTAGAAGTTTTATTTATAATAGATTAATAACTTGGTTAGGGTTTCGACCCTTAAGTTTATATTTACAGGTATAAGCCTGTCTAATATTTATAAATAGTTTTTACATAGATATTATTTATTTTATACTAGTTATTAATCATATTTTCATTGTTTTTATCTACTAAACTGACAGGTAGAGTTTACTCAGATTTCTTTGAAAAGAATAAGCATAGACTCTGTAACTTTATTTCTCTTTATAATTTAAGTTCTTTTAATATAACCCTATTTAGTTTATAGTATTTATTAGTCTTAGATTAGTGGATATTGTTAGAAATAAACTATATGATTTAGTAGTTCGATTCTTTACTTGGTTGTGTGTAAACATTGTGATTCTACTGTGATTTTTCTGTTGCATTTCAGTTAATTACTAAGTGAAAACAGAGAAATGTAAACATATCATAACACAATTTGACCTCTATAGTATTTAATTTGAAATAAATTACTCTACTGTTTGTAAATACACAATCTTATCTACTAAGATATTCTATTATCTTCTTAAACGTTCTACCTATGCTAGAGTACTGCTATTTCTTTTCCAATATGTTTACATAAATAAGCTTGTTAAAAGTAGTAAACATAATAATAAGATCATTGCTCTTTTTAATAATAATCTACATATTGAAATAAATTACTCTGCTAACTACTAAATGCAGAACCATATCTATTATATTCAATCTCTTAGCATTTTCTTTCATCTACTGTAAATATTCTATCTGTGCTGGAGTATGGCCTGGTCCTTCCAGGTGTGGAAAAACACAGACTAGAAATTATTTTCCATTCTAACACATAAAACAAAATAATATAGAACCTGATTAGGATAGATGACAACAGCATTAGGAGGCTGTTCCTCCCTACCAAACTCTTGGAGAGCGCTTACACAATGCTTCCTCAGGACCCTCGAGCCTGTTCTTGGTCTTCTTGGCTGAGAGCTGGTGGAGCATGCAAACCGTAGGCTGGTCCAATAACCCAGTAAAACACTCTACACTTAGCAGTAAGATCTTTCAGCTTCAAAGCTGCACTAGATCACTCAGCAGTTATCCCCTCAAACTCTTTCCCCAATTCCCTTCCATTGAATTTCTCTAAAGTACATTCACCTGAATGATCACTTCTCTAGAATGAGCAGCCTCAACTCTCTTCAATGGGAATTTTTATAAAGATTGCCTAGGTATTTTGGGTCAGTTGTCATTAATTGAGCCACCTGCTCTGATTCCACTTTCTTGGGGAATCATGACCCCAAATGTAGGGAGGTTTCCGCCTGCAACAATTCAAAGTGGTTTGAGGATGCTGCCACATGTCAGTTTGCTCTCCACCCAGTCTCCTCCACCAATTTGACCAGTAAACACTCTTTTAACAACTCTCCTAAGCTGTTGTCTCCTCCTTTTATTTATTTATAATTAAATATTCAGAATTACATTAAATATCCTTGACTCTGCTGAGTCATCAATTACAACTTAGCATAAAATTTAACATATTGCCCTCAAATAATAACAAATAATATAACATTGTGTTGCTGCTGCAACAAGTTTCCCAAAATTCTAAAAATTTGGGACCCTCCTTTTGCTTTGGGTTAGTCCAGTCCTTTTTCTTGTTTTCTTTCCTTTGAGTTCAACTTATGGATTTTCGAGGTGCCTTCATGGAATTTGAGTGCTTTCACTTAGCTGGTTTCTCATCGTTTTCATGTTTTCATCTTTTGAATTGAGCTTCTACTTTTTTTGCATAACCCTTAAAGTATTCATTGAAAAGTCTTCTTGGATCGGGAGGTTTCGCCTTTGGTCGATCCGCCGTTGCGGGTCCTTTTCAACTCATCTTTATCCTTTCCGCCCCGCCGTTGCGGGTGGCTTCCGAGACTTCATTTCCGATCTTGGCCCCGCCGTTGCGGGTGGCTTTTGAAACCCGATCTTTGTTTCTCACTCCGCCGTTGCGGGTGGCCACAGGAGCCCGGTTCGTTGGCCACCCCGCCGTTGCGGGCCTCCCCCCTATCTTGGTTGTCAGGTAGCAGTTGCGGGCGCGTTCTTATTATCGTGTCGAAGGTGAGCGAATTCTGCCCTCGCCGCCGTTGCGGTCCAAAGAAAGATGGAGAGGTACGGTTTATGGCCGACTTCGTTTGTCGGCGCCATGGAGAATGTTGGCTTCCGCGATGCACCCGCCGTCGCGGGGGTCGCCAAACTCCTGATCGCCCGACGAATGAATCCGTTACCGCCCGGCCCAGGGTTAAAGCGTATGCCTTTGTTTGGTGATGCGGGTGGTGGAGTAAAGAGGGTGTCCCGCCGTTGCGGGCGTAGGTAAGTTGAGCCGCTCGCCGAGACTTTCCTATCTGGCCCGACTGATCTGACTCGTTGCACGTGCTAGTTTTTTTATATATACGGGGCGCGTGGTTGTTTTTTTTATTGTTTTATCGCGTCCAAGCTGTCGCATTGTCGAGCTAGCGAGTTGTGTGGATTTTCGTACCGGTACCCGCGTCCAGCTGTTTGTCGAGGACTCCATCGCTGTCACCTGTTCATTCGTGCAATCCTGCCAGGTAGGAGCTTAAGCCCTTCTTTTCAAAGTTTTGGCTGGGTTACTTGGGGTGGAAATAGTGAAGTTTTTACGGCCTGTTGTTGTCATTATTCGTAAACGGTTTTCTTCTTTACCCGCGGCTAGGGTTGGTAGTTCTGTTCTCCCCAGCATTCGCGCCCGCGTCATATCTTTTGGGGGAAATAGTTTTTGGCCGTCGGAGGGGTTGGGGTTTTTCCCTTTTATAAAGCCTATTTTCATCTACCTCCGCGTTTTGGTTCATCCATCGAAAAAGGGGGAAGACAAGGTGTAGGCGGCCGTTATGCCGCCTGCACCTAGTTATTTCTTATGGCGATGTGGACTTTGAAGCGTTTGAGGGAGGGGTTGTTCGCAGTCTGTCCATGGTAGATGTCCGGCCGTTGGT
>LPNX010194555.1:38916-55638 GCA_001517045.1 Pseudotsuga menziesii | reverse complement strand
TTTGTGGGGGGGGGGGGGGGGGGTTTGTTTGGATAACCAGCACGTGGGTTAGCCTACAAAAGGCTTGTCAAAGGCCTTAACCCTTGATGATTATCAATCAGAATTTCCTGTCTAGCTAAGCCCTTTTTTAAAATCATGAGTGGATATTTTTAAGGAAGGAGAGAAGGTTGGTTCTTCTGAGGTTGCCTTGCTTGAAAAGCTCGGCATACCCCCATTTTCTTATGGGCTGATTGGGAAGTCTGTTTAGGACCATAGATATATATTCCCCAAGGTTTTTCAAAGGAATGGTTGACATTATAACAATGGTGGAGCTTTTACCAATAGGAAGGGTACGACCGAGGCCCGAGGGCAACTTCATCGCCATGCCCTTTTTCCTCTGAGACTTCTAGGTTTAATTTCACGGGATGAGGTTTGGGAGTTATTGAAAAGCCAATATCCAAAACCAGACCACACGCTTCAGACTTTGGCCTCTTTCTCTAACCATGCCTGCAAGTCAACCTTGAAACCCTAGTCCCCTTTGCTGGGATAAATGACAACTGGTGAGGGTTTGGCTTCGGAAGAGGAAATCCTTGGTTGTATCGAATAGGAACTCGTGGAACCCTAAGGCATTTTTTCCTCACCTTACTCACTCTGCCAGAAATTGAACGAGCGTAGGAAGTAGTATCTTTTCTGTTAAAACCCTTCGCCACTGTCAGCTAGGGTCTTGACCTCATCCTCCATTTCAAGTTGAGTGGAAGATCCATTGGACGGCGCAGCCATCGTATGATTGAGGGAAGGCATGATTTAGGGTAGGAACCCTATTCTAATGTATCTTACAAGACTCATTTGGGTAATCGTGTTACACTACCATCAGCAAAATATTCAACTAACGACAATGACAATTTTAGACTAATGCTAGCATTACAATGTTACAGTAAACATTTAAATGGAGGGAATGCAAAGATGGCTCATCGCTGACAGTATAAAATCCATTAAAGAAGACAGAGAAATAATTACAGACAGTCTGTTTTACATAGCAACATTAAAAGTTCCACAATCTTAGCCGGGCTACTGTCCTTGGCTTAAAGGCATTAAACCAAAAAAAGGTGCATTACAGAATTAAAGAGAACTAATTGTCCATTCGTAAATTATACTTTTTACAACATAGAAAACAAAAAAATGCCATCGAGTCCACCATGTCATGGATTTGGTGCCATGCACCCTCGAAAGACCTTCCACTATAATTTCACAAAAGCTTGGAAACCCCTATATTCCTTTACAATGCAGACCACAAAAAATCCCTGGATTGGAGGGCCTATAGCTAACAAAATTCACCACAAGGGGTGATAAAATGACTTACCGGTGACGACGCCTCGCTCGTTCGCATCCAATCCCGCTTCGGGTACTTACGAATCAAAGGAAAGGATTAAGTAACTTGAAGAGAAGGTTACTTGTCCCCCCACCAAAAAAGTGAGATCTAAATTAACAGCAGTGATATGTTATGAGTTACCTGAGGCGAAAGGGTTCGGGCTGCGAGCGCAAGCTCTGTTACCTCCTCCAAAACCCCAGAGGGTTTCCCAGCACCAAACTCCAAATCTCGAGCATGAAAAAGATCTAGCAGAGCCTTTGAGAAGATTTTCTTCTCCCCAAAGGTCGCGAAGTACAACAACATTAAAAAACATACTAATGACAATTGTACCATGCGAGTTCCAATGGACGACAACTCACCACGACCCATGTGATCGTTGGGATCGTCACTTTTACTGCCTGCTACGAATTCACCACGAGTTGATAGCTGGAAGGTCAACCGTAGACACGCTGGACACCCCATCGTGGGCCTCTCCACCCTTACATGGAGATTCCTTAACCCATCCCCATAGCCCATGGCAGCAGCATCATGAATTGCGTGGAACTCAGCTTGGAACCCTGCGGCTACCATCATAAAAATTATGCTGCATTTCAAACTTTGGTTTAAAGCCGAATGTGTAACTTCTCCTTTGGAGGGAGGCTACTACTCTTAACCTTGGTTAACCCTTGTTACCATAAATCGGATGCATGTATTTTCCCTTTGAAGCGAGCTTAGAGCATGGCCTTTGTTTGGTCCTTGCCTTTAATGTTTTATGGACACTTGTTTGTGCATTATGGAGTCATTAAGGCTCTTGTATTTTGTTTGAAGGGCTTGGCCCTTAATTTTTTTTTTCCACTGAGATTAGTTGGCTCCAGCCTTTTGATGAGAGAAGGATCAACCTTATCTAGGAATGCCTTTTGTCCATCTTTCTCAAAGTTCCTGTCATAGAAAAATGAGTTGTCAGCCGAAGATCAGTAAGTGATTTTATCAACCCTATGGACCAATCTGCCATCAGTGGAACCCGTATTTAAAACATTTTCAAACCTATAACACTTAGATACTGAAATGTGAAGTCTGCTTTCCTTTCAAACAATTAATAGCTTCAACAAAAATAAAGACAAGGCTAAATTACCATTCTATGCCAAGACTATTTACCTCTTAGAGATTTAGGGAATTATAAATGATTTTATGCCTTGTATAGGAAAAAAAAAAGGAAAATTTTGAGGTAGTTTACATATGGTATCAGAGCATAGGATTCAGCCCTGTATCATGTTGGGTGCACTTTGTTTCCTGTTTAAAATTGCAAAAAATATATATATATATATATTACAGATTGATAGCAATCTAAAATTTTATTAGCATGTTGTGTTGCTTGTGAATCTACAAGTTGTTGTTGTTATTTTGATAAACTATAAGAATTGTCATGGCCTCTCCAGTGGAGAATGAGAACCAACCCGAAAAACCAAAACAGGTACCACCAACCACACAGCCGGGAGTGGATTATTCTGAAGCCAGTCAAGTATTGGAAACAATGAGGCACCTAATCATGGAAATACAAAGTTATAAGGTAGACAACGAATAGTTAAAGAAAGCATAGGAAAAATAACAGAAGATCAATGAAATCCCGTTGCAAAGTCTGCACGAGAAAAACAATGGAAAGGATCCTTGAATCAAGACCAAGAAGGGTCCCGAAAGGGAAGAAAGTGCAGAAAGAAAGAGTAGTTCATCTAATGAGACCTAGAACTCTGAAAATCAGGTCAAAACTAGGAGAAAGAGAAAGTGCAATCATGTGGAAGGTGAATTCAAGAAGATCAAACCCACTAGTTTCAATAAGGAATATAAGAGAGGGGAGGAAGCTGAGGCATGGATGTTGGACATCAAGAAATATTTCTAGATCTAAAACTATTCGAGTAACATGAAAGTCTGAATGTGTTATAGAGATTTTCACCCCACTAGGTGAATCACACATTGTATGGCCTTTCCCTGTCCCGCTGCAAACTCTTTAGACCCAATGTACCACATTTTATCCTTTGGTGTATCATTGATCATCCCCAAAACTATATAAACTATGATATATGCGGCTTTTTCCCCGATAACCGCATACATACGCGGGTTTGACCCCTATAGTCGCGTACATCGGGATGTGTGCATAATTCAAATCCTTTTGGAAGTTTCCTTGACTTGGATCCAACTCATTCGACTCCTAACCTTCCATATGCCTCGAGATCGCTCAGATTCGACCCTTCATTGTCCCTCATGAAGCTATATAAGGAACCCCTTGGTACATTAAAGGGGGGAGAGAGATAAGAGAGAATTGAGAGTACCGAAACTGTAGTCCATTGTTTCCAGAACTTATGCTTGAGTCTGCATCCCTTTGTCCCTTGGAGCACTGTTGTGTTCTTCTGAAGCTTTCCTTTTGTTAGTAAGCTTGTTATCAGAGTGATGGAGGATTGAGGTGGTGGAGGCCCAAGTGGGGGATTCAGTTTCTCCGGTTTGCAAACGTGCCGTCAGAGATTGTCACTTGTAATCTCTGATTCATATTAATAGAAATATCTTTTCGTGTCGAGTAATGTGTATTTGAATGAATATTGTATCCATTGGAATATGTCAAATGCTTTTACATTATTGATTATATATGCTAGAATAGATCTAACACCATGAAATATAGTATGCTTGTATTGTTTACTTGTTGTTGAGGACGTGCTATAACAATTCAAGCTAAAGATTGGAAAGCTCAACGGGAATCTACTTCAACCGTCCGGAATAAGGTACAAGGTTTATGGGCACAATAAAAGATAAGAAAAGATATTATCTTTGGCAGTTGTCGAGTCGTGTTGCCTTCGAACAGAGCACTGTATATCACATCCATTGGTTGGGTTATAGTTTGGATTAGGAGATGTACTCGTTATCTGAGTTTTATCTCTACCGATTGGTTAAGCTTCCAGTCCCTATGGAGCCTCTATTGATTCCTCCTGTGTCATGGAGATGTCCAAGTTTGTATATCGAGTCTATGCTGCCTTCATTCAGTCACCATACGCTGTTATGCTCTTGTTCGAAGGAAGTTGAAACCTGAGTCGGTCATTCCTCAGTTATCTTGACTTTGCATGTCGGCCATTCCCGGTACAGTTACTAGTTCCTGCACCTTATGATCAAGTCCTTCCACATTATACAGCTTTGCTGAGTACCTCGTTTGGATGATGGGGGATGCCCTAATGCCCTCCTTCTAGCAGATTTCATCCCATCGACTTCAGATCATTTATTCTGGGATTGGAATCTGTTATAGAGATTTTCACCCCACTAGGTGAATCACAAATTGTATGGCCTTTCCCTGTCCCGCTGTAGACTCTTTAGACCCAATGGACCACATTTTATCCCTTGGTGTATCATTGATCATCACCAAAACTATATAAACTATGATATACATGGATTTTTCCCCGATAACCGCGTACATATGCGGGTTTGACCCCTATAGTCGCATACATCGGGATGTGTGCATAATCCAAATCCTTTTGGAAGTTTCCTTGAATTGGATCCAACTCATTCGACTCCTGACCTTCCATATGCCTTGAGATTGCTCGGATTCTACCCTTCGTTGTCCCCGATGAAGCTATATAAGGAACCCCTTGGTACATTAAAGGGTGGAGATAGATAAGAGAGAATTGAGAGTACCAAAACTATAGTCCATTGTTGCCAGAACTTATGCTTGAGTCTGCATCCCTTTGTCCCTTGGAGCACTATTGTCCAAGCTTGCCTTTTGTTAGTAAGCTTGCTATCGGAGTGATGGAGGATTGAAGTGGTGGAGGCCCAAGTGGGGGATTCAGTTTCTCCGGTTTGCAGACGTGCCGTCAGAGGTTGTCACTTGTAATATCTGATTCATATTAATAGAAATATCTTTTCCTGTTCAATAATGTGTATTTGAATGAATATTGTATCCATTGGAATATGTCAAATGCTTTTACATTATTGATTATATATGCTAGAATAGATCTAACACCATGAAATATAGCATGCTTGTATTGTTTACTTGTTGTTGAGGACGTGCTATAACAATTCAAGCTGAAGATTGGAAAGCTCAACGGGGATCTACTTCAACCGTCCTGAATAAGGTACGAGGTTCGATCATTTAGTGTTAGATTTTTTTATTTCTATTGCATATTGGGAAAGATTGATTTCTAGAGTCTAGCTGTCTGTTGTGGTACCCCAAGCCATAGGAATTTCTCTCCGTAACAGAATTGGCGACTCCGCTGGGGACGTTCCTTGTTTTTCTTTGGGGTTGGGGGCACAATGGGCTTGATATTATTGATTTTCAAACTGTTTCTCCCTGTTTCTGTGTCGCATGTTATAGTATGTTTTTCCATTGACACTCCCCTTTATTGGTTTGGACTTGACCTACTTTTTACCACTACCTTCTCTGTATACGCAGGTTTTTGGCCAACAGTCGCGTGTATACGCGGGTTTTTGGCCAAAAGGCGCGTACATATGTAGATGTTCTTTATACAGTCACGTACATCATCCCTTTTGGTGAGTCTGATGTTGTGGGAAGTTACTGGGTGGGTTGTGAGTGTGGTTGGGTCTTCCTTGGGTCTGAAGTTGTCTGTTGGATGCTTCTTTTGTGGCCAGAGACCGTTCGTGCCTTTCACAGGTATTACGTCTACACTGGCATATAGGTTAGGTTCACCACCATTTTCATTTTGCATGACCTTATGACCATGTCATTATTTCCTTAGGTACGAACCCACTCTATTATGTCACAGAACCCTCTTGCTGCTATAGAAGTGGCATGATATGAGTGGTAGAGCCTCACCTTACATGGGTACCCTAATTAGTGCCTTATTTGCATTTGGTGCCCATGCCGATGTTTCCCCTTTAGGGTGTGGGAGTCCATTGTATAGTATTTCCATGACATTTAGCAAGAGCCTCATACTCCTCTTGATCTTATGTTGGCCATGACCCCCCGGACTCCCCTTGTATCAAGTTCTGGATGCATTATCATGAGCTTTTCTTGTCTTATTGAGCTTTATGCCGGCTCCCCTAACATTGCGTTTCAGCCATATAGCCCGAGCTTGTCTCATGTCTAGACACGCAGAGCCTTTATTTATATCCTTCACAGCTTGATTCCCTTTTTACCGGGAGGGGATTTTCCCCCGAGTGTCGATATCTTACACATGTATCCTTGCATTGAGCATAGGTATGTTCCATTGCTTGGAACTAGTTTGTTTGCCCTAAATGACACTCGTCTCCTCCTAGTTTGTAACTATAAACCTAGTTTATTATTTTTTCAAGCTTTTCAAATAACTGAAAAAGACCAAAAAAATCAAAAACCCAAAAAGCCAGACAAGAAAAGATATTATCTTTGGGAGTTGTCGAGTCGTGTCACCTTCGAACAGAGCACTGTATATCACATCCATTGGTTGGGTTATAGTTTGACTTAGGAGCTATACTCATTATCTGAGTTTATCTCCACCGACTCGTTAAGCTTCCAGTCCCTATGGAGCCTCTGTTGATGCCTCCTGTGTCACAGAGATGTCCCAGTTTGTATATCGAGTCTATGTTGCCTTCATTCAGTCACCATACGCTGTTATGCTCTTGTTCGAAGGAAGTTGAAACCTGAGTCGGCCATTCCTCAGTTATCTTGACTTTGCATGTCAGTCATTCCCAGTACAGTTACTGGTTCGTGCACCTTATGATCGAGTCCTTCCACATTATATAGCTTTGTTGAGTACCTCGTGTTGGATGATGGGGGATGCCATAATTCCCTCCTTCCAGCGGAATTCATCCCATCGACTTCAGATCATTTATTCTGGGATTGGATTCTAGAGTCATTTTGAGTGCCTTGAGACTTGCAGTCATCAGTGGCAGGTTCTCTCGCCATCGACAGTTTTGGGAATACATCAATGTCCCCTGATCAATGGATTCTCTCAAGTGTTCGACCTCAACACATTTATTCACACTTGTTATTTTGCACTCTAGTACCTTGATTCCCATTTTCATTATTGGTGGGTGATCTCGTGTCTGTTAATGGTATACATCAATGATCGGTAATCAGATGATGGACTACTATGTTTGACCTCGACACCTCTATACGCATAGTAGGAAATGTACTCGGTGTAGAAGACCTTCCATATTGGTGGCATCCACTATATGATACCTCCTTGATCATGCCAATGTTCATAAGATTTCATCTCTCGTGACTTGTTCCAGTATATGTCAGACATTTCCAGCCACTATGGAGATCTTGATCTATTATATATCTTCAGCCTGTGTGGAGATCATGGTCCTTTGAATATCTTCATCATGGAGATTCTGATCTATGTATATTGTACGTGGTGATGACCACATCTATGTGTTATCATGTTTCATGCCTATTCATGGCCATTGTACTCTTATGTATCTGGGACTGCTATATGTATTCGCAGTTATATGTAGAGTTGTATTATGGTATTATGATGATTGGGTAGTTGGTCTTCCATTTGGGTACCTTCATCACTTCACTTCTGGGATGGACTTATAATGTATTTTGGCCATCGTATAACCCCTCTGATCTCATACATTAGGGGGCATCTGTTATAGAGATTTTCACCCCACTAGGTGAATCACACATTGTATGGCCTTTCCCTGTCCCGCTGCATACTCTTTAGACCCAATGGACCACATTTTATCCTTTGGTGTATCATTGATCATCCCCAAAACTATATAAACTATGATATACGTGGATCTTTCCCTGATAACCATGTACATACGCGGGTTTGACCCCTATAGTCACGTACATCGGGATGTGTTCATAATCCAAATCCTTTTGGAAGTTTCCTTGACTTGGATCCGACTCATTCAACTCCTGACCTTCCATATGCCTTGAGATTGCTCGGATTTGACCCTTCATTGTCCCTAGTGAAGATATATAAGGAACCCATTGGTACATTAAAGGGGGGAGAGAGATAAGAGAGAATTGAGAGTACCGAAACTATAGTCCATTGTTGCCAGAACTTATGCTTGAGGCTGCATCCCTTTGTCCCTTGGAGCACTGTTGTGTTCTTCCCAAGCTTGCCTTTTGTTAGTAAGCTTGCTATCAGAGCGATGGAGGATTGAAGTGGTGGAGGCCCAAGTGGGGGATTCAGTTTCTCCAGTTCGCAGACGTGCCGTCAGAGGTTGTCACTTGTAATCTCTGATTCATATTAATAGAAATATCTTTTCCTGTTCAGTAATGTGTATTGGAATGAATATTGTATCCATTGGAACATGTCAAATGCTTTTACATTATTGATTATATATGCTAGAATAGATCTAACACCATGAAATATAGTATGCTTGTATTGTTTACTTGTTGTTGAGGACATGCTATAACAATTCAAGCTGAAGATTGGAAAGCTCAATGGGGATCTACTTCAATTGTCTGGAATAAGGTACGAGGTTCGATCCTTTAGTGTTAGATGTTTTTAGTTCTATTGCATATTGGGAAAGATTGATTTCTGGAGTCTAGCTGTCTGTTGTGGTACCCCAAGCCATAGGAATTTCTCTCCGTAACAGAATGGCAATTTATAACCTCAAGGGAAAGGCTAGTATCTTGTGGCAGGACCTCAAGATCTCGCAAGGACTCAAGGAGAAGAGTTTGGAGTGGGAAAAATTCAAAAGACTGTTTAAAAAATAGTACCTATCCGAGAATTACTACGAAAGGAAAACCAAGGAATTCTACGAGTTAAGACTCGGGTCGATGAGCATGGAAGAGCTTATTAACATGTTCTTGGACCTATTGAGGTTTGTACCCTATATTAAAGAAGAAAAGGTGAAGGTACATAGATTCTTAAGTTGCTTGCCATAGGATTACAAGGACAGAATCAAACTTGACAACCTAAATACTTTGGATGAGGCACTAAGAAAATCCTGGCTGTGTTATGAGTAGTACAAATAGCGGAATGACTCCTCCAGAACATGGAGAGATAAGAGAACAGAAAGGTTCAACCAACAAAGAAAGGGATTCATACCACCACCATACAAGAACACCCTGAGGAGTACCCAAGGAGGCCCCTATATTAAAAGTGGACCGCCCTAACCAAGATATGTAAAGCCAACTAGTCTGGGAGTGAGAGGGGCTAATGGGGCCCCTAGAGAAACTCTGACCTGTTGGCAGGAGTTTCCATAGCTTAAATGCGGCCTTAGAAGATCGTCAAGCCAATCATCAGTCTAATATAGTGGAAATCAAAGGTATTGTTTCAAAACATGCTATATCTATGTTAATTGATCTAGGAGCTACGTTCAGTTACATTTATCCAAGGACGGTGGAACTCTGCCAACTTTCTAGAGTAAAAAATGCAAAACTATTGTTGCTCCAGTTGGCCATTGGGGCGAAAAGAAAGGTAACAGATTTTATTACTAACTGTGAAGTTCAGTTGCAGGATCATAAAACCAAGATCGACCTAAATATTTTACCCCTGGGATCGTATGACATGATTATTGCAATGGACTGGTTAGAGAAGAATAAAGTAGTGCTGAACTGTTATGAAAAGACCTTTACCTACATTGTTGAAGACCAAGTCCTTCAGACGGTAAGAGGGTTGCCCAAACTTGTCTCAGTAAGACAAATTTTGGCTATGCAATTAAAGAAATGCCTGAGAAAGGGGTGTAAAATCTTTGCTATTAGGGTTGCTGACTTGCTCCTGAATGAAAACCAGACCTCTTGAAAACAACACCCAATCCTAGAAGAGTTTCTTGATGTATTTCCCGAGGAGATACCATGCCAACCCCCTCAATGGGAGATTGACTTCTCCATTGAGCTACTACCTAGATCTACACCAGTGTCAAAGGTGCCTTATCGGATGAGCATTCTGGAACTGATTGAACTAAAAAGTTAGTTGCAGGGACTTTTAGATAAAGGGTATATCATACCTAGCGTGTCCTCCTGAGGTGCACCGGTCTTGTTTGTTAAAAAGAAGGATGAGACCTTAAGACTCTGCATTGATTACCTGCATCTAAACAAAGTAACCATAAAGAATAAGTATCCCTTGCCCAGAATCCATGACCTGTTTGACCAAGTAGGAGGGGAGGGAGTCTTTTCCAAGCTGGACTTACAATCTGGCTATCAGCACATCCGAATAAAAAGTGAGGACATAAACAAAATCGCTTTCAGAGCCCGCTATGGACACTACGAATTTGTAGTAATCCCTTTTGGCTTAACTAATGCCCCTGCCACTTTCATGTGCCTGATGAACGACATTTTTAACAAATATCAAGATTAGTTTGTACTGATCTTCATCGATGGCATCCTAATTTATTCGAAAACCCAAGAAGAGCATCAACATCATTTAAGGATAGTGTTCCAAAACCTAAGGGAACACCAACTGTATGCCAATTTGGAAAAGTGTGAATTTTTTAAGACTGAAATTCAGTACTTGGGACATTTCATATCTGAGGAGGGGATTGTCATGGACCCCAAGAAAATACAAGCCATATCTGATTGGCCAGTACCCAAGGACGTGGCTGATGTTTGGTCATTTATGGGACTCACTCGCTATTATAGAAGATTTATCGAGGGATTTTCCAAAATTGCATACCCCATTAACGCCTTACAAAATAAGGGGGTAAAGTTTGCTTGGAAATCCAGATGCCAAGAAATCTTCGACCAACTTAAAGAGTTGATGACCAGTGCCCCAATCCTAAAAGTAGATGATCCCCTTAAAAGCTACACGGTCTATACTGATGCGAGTTCAGAAGGAGTAGGAGGGGTATTATCCCAAGATAGACATGTGGTCTGTTACGAGTCACGCAAGCTGAAAGAGCATGAACATAACTACGTAGTCCATGACTTAGAAATGGCAGCCATGGTGCATGCACTAAAAGTGTGGTGGCACTACTTACTCGGAAATAAATTTCTGTTACTAACAGATAAAACTTGTGTGAAAAATTTATTTATGGAGTCTGGTCTAAACACTTGACAAGCGAGATGGTAAACCTTCCTCAGTGAGTTTTAATTCGAGGTGAGGCACATAAAATGTAAGGAAAACAAGGGTGTGGATGCATTGAGTCGAAGGACTCATGGTATTATTTAGATAACCTCAAGCCAGCCCAAGAGTGACCTCTTGGATAGGGTCAAGGCAGCAAGCACTCAGGACACTAACTATAATGAACTACTCAGTAAAATACAAAATCCCGAGATAAATATGGACAGAGCAGCTTTTAAGGTTGACCAGAAAGGCTTTATTTGGTTTAAGGATAGGTTGTACGTAACTAATGTGTTGGAAATCAAGTTGTTTATTATGAATGAGATGCGCAAACCTCCTTTCGCAGGCCATCTAGGGTACCAAAAGATGGTAACTTCTTTGAGGAAGCAGTTCTTTTGGCCCGGTTTAAAATCTGATGTAATTGAATATCTGTCCAAATGCATAAAATGCCAGCAAGTTAGGACAGAATATTGGCATCTAGCCAGTTTGTTGCAGCCTCTACCAATAGCTCAGTGGAAATGGGAGATCATATCTCTGGATTTCATCACTAGTTTAGCAAAAACATAGAAACAACATGACTCTATCATGGTGGTGGTGGACAAATTAAGCAAATATGCTCATTTTATTCCAGTAAAATCAACACATAAGGTGAGTGATATCGCAGAAATATTTCTCAATGAGATATTTTGACTGCATGGTGTACCAAAAATGGTAATATCAGATAGGGATGTGAAATTTACATCAAAATTCTGGAAATCTCTATTTGCTGGTTTAGAAACCAGAATTAACTTTAGCACCAGTTATCATCCGGAAACAGATGGGAAAACAGAACGTACCAACCAGACCATCGAAAACATGTTAAGGATGTATGTCATGAAAAGACCCACTCAGTGGGAGAACTACCTACACCTGGTGGAGTTCGCTTATAATAATGGTTATCAAACCTCAGCGAAAATGAGTCTGTTTGAAATACTATACGGAAAAAAGTGTAATACCCTTGTCAGTTGGGATAATCTTGTGGATCGTCTGGTAATTGGACCTCAGCTATTATAGGAGATGGAGCAAACAGTTCATGAAGTACAAAAGAACTTGAATGTGGCTCAAGAATGAAAAAAATGTTACACTGATTTAAAAATATAACACAAGGAGTTTTGTGTTGGTGACCACATGTACCTACAGGTCAAACCTAAGAAGAGTTCCCTCAAACTGGGGAGTTGCAAGAAATTAGCTTCGAGATTTTGTGGACCTTTCCAAGTCCTATAAAGAATCAGGCCTGTAGCTTACAAGCTGGCCCTACCTGTTCATTTAAAGATTCACAATGTTTTTCGTGTTTTATTGTTAAAAATATATATATATATGAATTAGCTCACATTATCAATTGGAATGTGCTACAGGTGGAACCCGAAGGAGAGTTCCAGGTAGAACCTGCACGCATTCTGGACAAGAAAGAAACTGTACTTTGGAACCAAGTCAATGCTCTGCTAAAACTACAATGGAAGCACTTTAGCCTTGCGGAGTCAACTTGGAAACTAGAGGATGAAATGAGAATAAAGTACTCTAGCTTGTTTATCGAGCCAATGGGTGAAGATGAACACTGAGGAGAGTGTTTAAAATAAGGGGGTGTGGATGTAATGCCCCCACACTATGTCTTTTATTATTATTATTATTTTAATTACTGTCTATACATGATGAATTATGGCTGTTAATGACTCAGCCAAAAGGGTCCGGGGAGGACTGATGTAATAATTACCCTTGGGGGTTAATGACAATTATTAATAAAAAAATATTATTATGCAGTGAATATAGTGGAAGTAGCCAGGTTAAAAGATGAAACCTATCAGAGACAGTGAAGACAGGGACCAGCTAACTTCACGGACTGGATATAATAAAGTGTCAGATGTGCAGAAATCAGCACAGACACATCCTTGGAAAAGGGGGACTGCCATTAAGCCCTGAGAATTCCGGTGAGGAAGGGGAGAGGGCTAATGGGAAAATACCTAGGAAAAGAAAAAGGATCCAAAGAAAAAGAGACAAAAAGAGAGCATATGGTGTAGGCAGGACGCTGCTGGGTATACTGGACAAGTGGACTCTATTGAGAGAGTGACTGTTGTTTGGGCATGATTTCCTATGAACGCTCTGAATTTGAGTTCTGAAGTTAGGGGTCCCTGCTATCTCCTGGGAGGTTTGGCTCGGGGGTGACTAGAAGGCAAAGGACCTGACCCTAGTCTACGGTTGGGTGGAACGTGGCTGCTTCCACTGTAGTCAGCACAACAAATCTACAGGTTTTTGAGTATGAGTGATTGATTTACTTCTCTATGTTGAATGTGTAATTTTTTTTATTACGTTATGTTAAATAAGCAATTATAGTGGTTATGTTGCAAATAAAATCATCTCGTAGAATGCTCTAATATAAAAGGAAGTCACATAATGAATGAATATATTTTGGTTTTCTTATGTATGTTCTTACAGCTAACAGATCTAGTCTTATTCGCTTGGCTAGGTTATCAAGAGGATCGATGTTATAGACTTAGATTATGTTAATGCTTAGGTTATGGAAGTTCTAATTTTTCAGTTTTTGCAAAGTCTGGTATTAATTTAGAATCGAAAATTAAATTGTACATTCGAGACTTATTTTTTTTATTTTTGGGGGGTTTTCTTTTGGATAACAAGCACCTGGATTACCCTACAAAAGGCCTGTCAAAGGCCTTAACCCTTGATGATTATCAGTCAGACTTTCCTATCTACCTAATCCCTTTTTTGAAAATCATCCATGGAGCTTTTTAAGAAAGGCAAGAAGGATGGTTCTTCTGAGGCTTCCTTGCTTGCAAAGCTCGGTATATGCCCATTTTCTTATGGGTTTATCATGCAGTCTGTTTATGACAACAGATCTGTATTAGCCAAGGTTTTTCAAAGGAATAATTGATATTATAACAACGGTGGAGCTTTTACCCATATGAAGGGTACAACTGAGGCCCAAGGGAAACTTCATTGGCATGTCCTTTTTCCTCTTATACTTCTTTATTTAGTTTCACGGGATGTGTTTTGGGAGTTATTGAAAAGCCAAGATCCAAAAACAAACCGTATGTTTCAGACTCTGGCCTCTCTCTCTCATCACACGTGCAACTCAACCTCGAAAACCTAGTCCCCTTCGCTAAAATAAACGATGACCGATGAGGGTCTAGCTTCGAAACAGGAACTCCTTGGTTGTATCGAAGAGGAACTGGTGGAACCCTAAGGCATGTTTTCCTCACCTTACTCACTTTTCCATAAACCGAACGAGCATAGGAATTAGTATATTTTCTGTTAAAACCCTTCGCCACTATCAACTAGGGTATTGACCTCATCCTCCATGTCAAGTTGAGTGGAAGATCCATCGGACGTCGCAGCCATCATATGATCGAGGGAAGGCATGATTTAGGGTAGGAACCCTATTCTAATGTATGTTACCAGACTCATTTGGGTAATCGTGTTACACTACCATCAGCAAAAACATCAACTAACAATAACAAAAATTTCAGACTAATGCTAGCATTACCATTTTACAGTAAACATTTAAATGGAGGAAATGAAAAGATGGGTCATCACTGACACTATAAAATTCATTAAAGAAGATAGAGAAATAATTACAAATAGTCCCTTTTACATAGGAACATTAAAAGTTCCACAATCTTAGCCGAGCTACTGTCCTCGGCTTAAAGCCATTAAACCAAAAAAGGGAGCATTACAAAATTAAAGAGGACTAATAGTCCATTCGTAAATTATACTTTTTACAACAGAGAAAACAAGAAAAGACCATAGACTGTGCCATGTCGTGGCTTTGGTGCCATGCACCCTTGAAAGACCTTCCATTGTAATTTCACAAAATCTTGGAAACCCCCAGATTCCTTTACAATGTAGAGCACGAAAAATCCCTGGATTGGCGGGCCTACAGCCAACATAATTCACCACAAGGGGTGATAAAACCACTTACCGGCAAAGAGGCCTCGATCGTTTGCATCCAATCCCGCTCCGGGTACCTTTGAATCAAAGGAAAGGATTAAGTCCTATGAAAAGAAGATTACTTGTCCCAAAAAAAAAACTTAGATCTAAATTAACAGTAGTGATACACTATGAGTTACATGAGGCGAAAGGCTTTGGGCTGCGAACGCGAGCTCTGTTATGTCCTCCAAAACCCCAGAGGGTTTCCCAGCACCAAACTCCAAGTCTCAAGTGTGACAAAGATCTAGTAGAGCCTTCAAGAAGCCTTTCTTCTCCCCAAAGGTCGTGAAGTACAAAAACATTAAAAGACATACTACTGACAATCATACCGTGCCAGTTCCAATGGATGACAACTCACCACAGCCCATGTGATCATTGGGATCATCACTTTCACTGCCTGGTGCAAATTCACCATGACTTGACAGCTGCGAGGTCAACCGTAGCCATGCTGGACACTCCATCGTGGGCCTCTCCACCCTTACGTGGATATTCCTTAAGCCATCCCCATGGCCCATGCCAGCAGGATCGCGAATCGCATGGAACTCACCTTGGAACCTTGCGGCTACCATTGTAAAAATCATGCTGCATTTCAAACTTTGGTTTTAAGGCGAATGTGTAACTTCTCCTTTGGAGGGAGGCTTCCGCTCTTAACCTTGGTTAACCATTGTTACCATAAGTCGGATGCATGTGTTTTCCCTTTGAAGCGAGCTTAAAGCATGGACTTTGTTTGGTCGTTGCCTTTAATGTTTTATTGACCCTTGTTTGTGCATTATGGAGTCATGAAGGCTCTTGGATTTTGTTTCGAGGGCTTGGCCATTAAATTTCTTTTCCACTGAGATTAGTTGGCTCTAGCCTTCTGATGAGAGCAGGATCGACCTTATCTAGGAATGCATTTTGTCTCACTTCCTCAAAGCACTTGTCACAGAAAAATGAGTTGTCAGCCAAAGCTCAGTAAGTGATTTTATCAGCCCTATGGACCAATCTACCATCAGTGGAACCCGCATTTAAAACATTTTCAAACCTACAACACTTAGATATTGAACTACAAAGTCTACTTGCCTTTCAAAC
The DNA here is from genome assembly GCA_001517045.1 of Pseudotsuga menziesii. Lineage (NCBI taxonomy): Eukaryota > Viridiplantae > Streptophyta > Pinopsida > Pinales > Pinaceae > Pseudotsuga > Pseudotsuga menziesii. The sequence continues at coordinate 39,333 of LPNX010194555.1, read as the reverse complement.
AGTTAATAGCTTCAACAAAAATAAAGACAAGGCTAAATTACCATTTTATGCCAAGACTGTTTACCTCTTAAAGATTTAGGGAATTATAAATTATTTTATGCCTTGTATAGGGGAAAAAAAAGAAAAATTTTTAGGTAGTTTACACGTAGATATACACTTACTATTGGAAATACTTATACAATTCAACCTCGTGAAGGAACCAATCCACGAAGATGCAAATCCTTGTAAGAACAAACCTTCTCTTACTCATATTCACATGTACTAACATATTGGATACACGGATTACCACCGCTAAGGACAAAGAACCAAATTAGCAATAGAAAGCAATCACTTTGTTTGAACCACATCAACCCATAGTTACAATTTTAGCTTTGTAAATCAGACTTCCCTACATATTTCTTGTTAAATGTTTATCTT
>LPNX010194555.1:7330-35522 GCA_001517045.1 Pseudotsuga menziesii | reverse complement strand
AGATTGCAAGTAGAGGAAAGGGCTAGAGTGTATAAGTGGTTGTAGAAGGTGCTATTGATGAATAAAATCCCAATATATGAAAGGATTTTGAGAGATATCTAATTATTTGTTGTAGCCCAGATTTTTTTTTGCTCCATAGTCCATTTAGCATTGCTGTTTATATGTAATTTGGGTCATGTATGGATTCGACTTGATGTATTTTTAGTTGTATGCACTCTTTCTATATACCCATGAGAAACTTTGCATATTTGTGTATAGTGGCTTTTATGGTTGCATGGTTTTCACTAGATTCTATCATGTATGACACTATGTGATTGGCATGTAATAAAACACATTAACCTCCCTATGTATCTTGATGTTCGTAGAGCCTATTGTTGAACTCCCTTGTATTGACGAGCCAAAATGTACCCTTCATTCAAGGGGAGATATTTGTTAAGCATGGGAAGATTCTATACCTTATTTTAACACTTGGATTAGGAAGTTTCATCAAAACTATAAGGTGTTGATTAATGTTCTTGGACGAGCAACTTCCATATTTAGGATAGAGGCACAAGAGAGTAGATATCAAATAACACAATGAGTGAAGGGTTTTCCATATTTTGAATTACTTAGTTGTTTAAAGGATATTAATGTAAATTTCAATTTGTAATCCATATGGGTGAAATCTATATCATAAGTTCCATTAAATAGCTTACCTAAGGTGCTGCACAAAAACCCATAGGATGGTATTATAAGTTAATGGAAATATCACATCTTTGGTAATCAATTACATTTTCTACAAAAAAAACCTAGCAGAATCACCCATACCAAAACATAATGATTTTGCTCTAGTTTATGTTGTATCTAACTATTTCTTTGGAAAACAATAATATTATGGTTACCTTATGTCTTTATGTGAATAATGAAGCCAAATATTGGTAAAATAAGTTTACATTAATGATGTGCATTTACAAGGAATGCCTACAATAAACATTTCCTTTTCTTTTAATTTATGTAATTTTATGTAAAAGAGTTTTTGAACATTGATTTTCCCTTTAATTTTATGTATTGGAGTTTTTAGAAATGGTTGAAGCAATCATTTTTGATATGCTTTAATAAGCTTACATATGAGTTTGTTATTTTTTTTCCTTCAATCTGGATAGATTTAGCAAAAGGATACCAGGTGTCAATATTGTGTCTCTAAATGATGGTTATTCTCACAAACAGATTGTGAAAAAAATTATTGTCATTCCAAATACAATGGAGAATATTGCTTTGTTTTCCTGGGAGGAATGGGATTTAGTATGGGAACACAATTTTGCTTTGTTTTCCTGGGAGGAATGGGATTTAGTATGGGAACACAATTTATTAAATCAAATTATCGTGTTTGTAGCTATGATGTATGTATGGCATATAGCAGAATTGGTGATTAAGGGCTTAAGGAAGTACTTATTTATTACATTCAACATTAAAAAAAATGTATATTTGTTGCCCTTGACTATTGGGTGCAAGTCATGAATAGATTATATGGATCTGAAATGTCCTTTCTATTTGCAGCTATATGAACCGACTTTATCTCGGTTTGAAAAATGGGGTGGCTTCTCAAGGAAGAGTCCAAGAGAAGTTGGAGAAGGTATCTTATGTTTTGAAAAAGAACCAACAATTATGTTTTATAACGCCATTGTTGGAACCAACGTACGTCAGTAGCCATGGCTGTGTGGTCTGGTTGCCAATTATGGAAGCATTGGTATCTTTAATAGACTGGAACACTGGCTAAGATTATGGCGTAGGCAGGTTAACTAAGATATGTGTCATTCCCGACAGTGAAGGGAGGGATCATGCGTGTACACTCTCAGCACACAGTACTATTGTAACTTTATACACCAGCGTGGGGATTGACGGGATTCCAGTTGTCAAAATATTTGCAGCTAACCCTTAAGCCAAGTGTTCAAGAATTACCAGTCAGGATGGATGATCATGTTTGTGATAGTGTAGGGTGATCAGCAGTAGAGCTGGAAAGTATGGAAACATTGGTACCGCTCTCTCTCCTCTGTTCGAATGCAGGGCGATTAACATCAGCTCTCCTTCACTGTAGTGAATCTGCCCATTCTCATTGACAGATCCCTACTCATACGTTCTTATATCTATAGCAAGGATGTATACCCCAGGTCTTGAGGTGTGCCATGGCAGAAACAAAACCAGTTTTCACATATGTATCGGATTACTTGACGCAGGCATTGGAACTTGGTATTTACACAGGGAGACACATTCCACACAGATCTTCAACAAAACCCTAGAATGGGTACTGATGGAAAAGTTTATACCGATAGATATATTTGTGGATACCAGATGCGAGCAAAGATGCTCTGTGAGCTGGGATTTAGACTGGGTTGTGATTCTTTGACAGTCTTTAATTGGAATGGTAAAGGAAGGAAATCACCCATCCTAAACAAAAGAAACAATTTTTTCTAATTAGCATTTAAAACTCAAATCACAGTGCCTTCTCTACAGTTTTAGAGTAGAATAACACTACTTTACGCTTTAAAGCTGGAAGTAAACCAGAAAGAAAGTCGACAGCTAGTACCTGTTCAGAGTTTTGAATCTAGATCTAAGAGTGGTTAAAGTTCGATCAAATGCTGGGTGCTGGGACCTGGGGCTCTATGAAGCTGGAACCAACGAGCTAGTAATTGCTGGAATAGCCACGTGGAGAAAAATGGCACCGGAGAGATTGGAAGAGGGCATCCAATGTTCCAATGTCCAAACAGTCACATGATCAATGATTGGTGACAACCTGGCAAGAAATAAGGAGCCTGGAAATGATCCATTTTCTCATATGGCACATCAAAATATCTATAAGGAGCTTGCAAATTATGTCCTCTGACTATTCTTCTGCTTCGTATTATGGGTATGATTTTTTGTTTTCCATCCTCTTGGGATGAATGCAGGTAGAGCCTCTTTCACCGCCAAAAAAACATCAGAGAACTCAATCTCATCCCTAATCAGATAATAGTAATAAAAAAAATTACCATCCCCAAAACGGAATATTCAAATACGGAGGATGGCGAAGTGGAGGTCGGGGACTCTGCGAGCATTCCCTCGTTGCATTAATTAGATATGGCAGTATTGCGGCTGTTGGCCTGTTGGAAGGGGCGTTTTTTAAAAGCCCTGGGTGGAATTTACTGTTAGGGTAAAAACCGTGGTTACCCATAAGGTTTTTTTTCCCTATGGCCTCTCCGAGTTGTTCCTTTAAACATAGATGCCGCAGATTCCATGCTTGTGAACCTTGTGCATTCCGCCCCTCGAAAACTATTTGAGCTTGTTGTGTGTTTTATTTTTCATGAGAGTGCATTTAGGGTAGACGCAGAAAATTTAGTCATTACGCATCATGATGATTTGATAAAGGGACTTCTAGTTAAGGTCGGTTTTTGGTTTAGTATAGAGTTTATCAAATTATATGTTTGGAATAGATTGAATCTAACATGGTTTTGCATGATCAAAATAGTCTCCAGTTTTGGTTTAGTATAGAGTTTATCAAATTATATGTTAGGGATAGATTGAATCTAACATGCTTTTGTATGATCAAAATAGTCTCCTCATTCATATAGGAACATGCCTTGGAAACAGAAGAAGAAGGTGCAAGCTGTGGACGAAGAACGAGAGATAGAGATGATAACTCGAGTGAAAGTTATATATGAAGATACCAAAGCGGTCAAAGGGATTGCACCTCACTACAAGTGGGGGGAAATATATCAAATGATCACCAATTGAAGTGTCCCAAATGGAGATTTACCCATATATGCAAATATAGAGAGATCAACAATCATAAAAGTTCCGAGGCATCGAGAACTTTTTCCATGTTAGGATGTAAAAGGCTGGATTCTTCCGAGGGCTAATGTAACAAAAATGATTTGCTCTAACACTAAAGGACAAGGTTATGCTGCTTACATCCGAGGTTAGGTAGCCCAAGCATATAAGCTACCCATGCCTAAGAATTATCTAAATGAAAAAGGGTTAAAGGACCTTAATCTAGATGTTTTGGAGAATGTCACAAGAATGATGGCCCCTCGAAATAATTTTTGTACAAGGTCGTCCGTGGAGTATGAAACTGCGAACCTTTGCACTCCCTATAGATTCATAGCATTTATGTTGAACCGAATCTTTGGAAGAGCAAATGGAAAGAATTTCAAACTGAGCTCGGTACGAGTAATATTCTTTGTGGCCACTCAAGGAACAATTTTCAACTGGGCGAATATAGTGTCTAACAGTTTGTCCTCATGTATAAGTGCAGCACTCGGAGGAGTCGTGCAAAAGAAATGCGAGTTCTATATGAGCTCATTTTTTATCGATTGTATTTTGTGCACACAGTCGTTCCCAACTCTAAAGTGTAAATTGAATAAGGCCAAGTTTCATGTCTATGCTGCATATCACTTATCGTGAGCACACAAATATTTCAATCACTATAAGAGTATTTGTGAAGACTTCATAATGCCATTATACAAGTTAATATTCCTCGCTGAGCATGATTGCATGTAGGAAGAAACCTTGAAGATTGTACAAGATAGTGGGCATTATTATCTAACAAAGGAAGGTCTACATCTGAGGATGTTTGGCAGCTCGAGGGCCCATTCTCTATTGCCAAAATACACTATGGATTATGTTATTTACAAGAAAATAGTAAGGAAACTTTACATTGATGGGGTTGGTAGTTTCCTATTTGAACAGAAGAAGGATGTATACCCCCTAGTCTTGTTTTACATAGGAAGTTATAGGTTCTCCAAGGTGAAGAGTGCACCATAGTTTGTAAAGGAGTTAGAGTACTAAGGATAAAAGTGCTAATTATTGTGATGCAGCAGGAGTATATTTTGAGTACACAAACTACTGGGACAAAGATGAAGAAATTTTTCAAAATGCATGCAATATGAAAACTTTGAGGAGAAGATTTAAGAAAAAGATAACTATAGTAGGTGGTAAGGGAAAATCTATTGAGTAGCAGAAGAAGGAAGAGGAGGAAGCTACTAAGAAAAGACAAGAGGAGGAACTCAAATTATCACAAGAAGCAGAACAGTGGTTGGCAGCAGCAGAAGAAGAAAAAAGAAGATCCAAAGAAGAAGCTAAGAAAAGGTTAGCAGAAGAAGAAGGTGAGAAAAAGAATCAAGAAGAAGAGAGTTAGAAAAGACAACAAGAGGACGAGAGGTTAAGAATCGAAGCAAGTGACAAAGATTTTATGTTATGTTAGAATTCAACTCAACACAATTCCAGAGAATATTATCCGATGTGGTAGAGCTTGTAAAAAATCGGTTAGCGTGGATAGAAACCCATTCAACCTTTCCAGCTAACATGCCTTAGAAATCTGCAGGAAGTCTTAAGTTTGAGGTAGCCATACTGAATTTATGTTGTAGGACAATGGTTAGGTTAAACACTTCTATTGAAAAAACTATTGAAAAGTGTAGTGAATTTTACAAAGGCATACATTTGGTTCACAATAAGTGCATGATTCTAAGAGACTCCTCGTATCAAGTTTTCCTAGTGAGGAAAGAACATATGAAGAATTTGCAAGAGAGGTTGCAAGAGGGAGATGAAAGCATATCAAGGCTCGAAACTGTTAGTGAAGAAGACATCAAGATTTGGATTATACAAGCATCAGGTCAAAAGCTCAAGTTGGAAGAATCTTTGAGTCAAAGTACCCCCAAGGTGAAGGAAATCGAATCCGAGTTGTCAAATCATGAGGTGGCATTTAGTGTATTGGAACTTGGAGAGTACCAGGTCATCGATGAACAATCATAAGCTTGGGGTGTTTTTCTCAAGACACCAAGTCGGCCCACTTAGTTTTGTCTTATTCACAAGTGAGGATTATTTAATATTATTTATTTATTTTTTTCTAAGTGCATGCACTAAGGGACAAAATTTTGTAAAGGAAGAGTGGAGGTGAAGTAGGTGAAGTAAATGTTAGAGGGAATTTTCCATGCTATCTTTTTTGTGAAGTTTATTGTAAGAAGAAGTACTTCCTTTTATAATAAAGAAGCCATATTTTCTGCTAGAGAAGGAGCCGTGAAGTCTCAAATGCATGATGTAGATTAGCTGAATGTTGAATTATTTATGTTTTGGCTTATTCTACGAACTATGAGATCATTTTGACTTATTAATCAATTCCATGTTATGACTAATTTCCTGTTATTTTTATGAAACTTATGCAGTATATTGAGTAACGAATGTTTTAACTAACAATGAGCTATCTCTTTATTTATCTTCATGCCTGCATTCATGTATTCTGAATTATAAACAACTTTGTGTAATATTCTTTATGCATGTTTTTACAGTACATTACTCATCATTAAAAATAATCTTGCTCACTAGGGATAGGTTAGGTAGAATTATCTAGCTTAGCATAGTTGTTATTTGTTTGTGATTTAGAAGAGAAAGGGGTAATAAGACGAGAGGTAAGAACCTTCGCATCACATTGTGAATTCTTTGTCATCTCTATCGATTTGCACTTAGATTAGGCACTTGCATATCATATATAAAATAAAACGAAAAATACACTTAAATGGTACACCAAGCTGCAATTAGTAAAGAAATCTTAAACCATTACTTGACGTATTGTAGTCGGACCGTAAACCAAACCGATTCTCCATATGAAACAATAACGAGCTAATTGGGAATGTTTCTTGGGGATAATCCCTACTATTGTTACTTGGGATTTTTGAGGCCTCAACAGAACCTTATACACGCCATATGTTAAACTATATCCATCGAACCCTATAATCATTGTATAACGTGGTATATTTTATATAAACCACCATTTAAAACACGGGGGCGAGGAGTAGAGGCCTGTGGGTTTGACCCCAAGACCTCTTCCGTCGAAGTGCAACACAAGACCATTAGGACAACAACCATTCATTGGTTATGCCATGGCAATATCTCGTTAAGATATGGAGAGAAGGTGTAGGGATGCAAAAGGGCACATGTCCCATGGCCCACGATGCCAAAACAAAATATTTTAACATTTAAAAATCTAATATTTTGGGAGTCATAGGAGAAGAGTGTAGTAGGAAAGTGCTAACCATATGCAAAGATTCCAAGACTAAGCATGTGCATAGATATTGAGATAGTACAAACACTAATATTCACAGTTCCTAAGGTGGGAAATTACCGTCAGTAAACGTAGGGAAGAGGTTGTTCTTGTTTTGTGTGCTAGAGGACGTGTGAGGAAAATATATTCGAGTTTAAACTCATTTTATTTAGAATTTCACAAGGAATTCAATGGTGTTGTTTATTTTTGCTTCTAACACAGGTAATTCTGAACTGTTTCTAGAACACTCAATTGTAAGCTTTTAAAGACTTAATAGATTGACCTTCCCATTGGAAGAGGCCCAGAGATGTATCCCATGAGGGACGAACTCCGTTATCACATGTCTCTTCTATTTATGGTTTACATATATGTTTCTACTTGTTTTGTGAATGATTTAAAGAATTTAAATTTTCTGTTGTTAAGCATGTTTAATGATTATTTAACATTCAAATTCAAATGCAATTTTATGGTTAGAATATCCTAAAATTTTAGATCAAGTTTGGTATCAGAGCAAGATAACAATTGCATTGTGAGTTCATGTTAGCAAGATCTAGGATACATCGTGGTGAAGGAGAACTTGAATATTTTGATCCAGCGATTGGTTCAAGAAGAGGGAAAATGGCTTCACCAAAATGACAAGAAGTAGTTTCTTCTATCCCATGCGAAGGGGAATTTCTGAAATCTTCCATGAGAATGAAAACGATGGTAGAGTTATTCATCACATATCGAGAAATATAATTCTTAGGAATGGTTTAGGACCTTCTTTCCATTGCCATGACAATAACCTACATCTCCTACCTTCATCTTGTCATATCCAAACCATTTCTTTTATCCTGCACAAAAAAAAACCAAAGAGCAAATATTTAGATGCAGACCTCTTGTGTTCTTTTTCCATAGTAGTAACCTAAGCTAATTTTCACCTCATGAAGAAAACCTACAACTTCTACTATGTGAGAATCTCCTAGGATCACACTTACTGCATTACATCTATTTAAAGTAAACCTATGTTTTACCTGTAAAGGGATAACCACTTAGGTGCACCTATCATGCTTCGTGACCTTATCATCTCAACATGGGAACAAATATATAGATCTATATAAAGAAATGATTACGAGAAAACAACCTTATACATAAGTACCTTTTAAATTCCCTCCTCAACCTCAAGGGATTCTTACATCTGATCAACATGCGTTAAGGATATTTTACGTTCACACAACCTTCACAGCGCATTACATCCATGTAACTTGTGTACCACGCTACGTCTAATTTTACACATGAAGTCTCATTTTACACTTGAATAACCTATCATAGGATAGATTACATCCAAGGATAACCAATGAGCTTAGCAAGGACGGATTACATATGAGGACAACCTACAAGACTAATTACATCTGAGCATCCTGCTTCACTAGTATTTTCCCACTAAAAGAACCTATCTCATTGACTATGTGAGATATTACACATCAACTATTTATAGCATATAAACAGAGCAAGACTGATTGCATCCAAGGACAACCTGCACGAATGATTATGTCTGAGAAACCTATGAACTTCGTCAGGATGTTATGCTCGAACAATGTGTCTCTCTAGCTATGGTAGAACACATCACCCGATATGTATCGCAACAAGTATTTATCTAAAGTATGCATACTTCACTCTCACTAGAGGACTAATCAATGCATCGACAATGTGATCCTATGTTTCCACGTACTGCAGCTTCACTGCTCTTCTCTGCATGATATCCCCAATATAGTGGAACTTGATCTCGATGTGCTTCAATGTGTCATGGAAAACTGGGTTTTTTGACACCTTCAGACAGCTCTGATCATCATATAACATATAATTCACATCTAGTTGGAGATTAAAGAAGTTACATAGTAACTTTCCCAGCCACAATGCCTCGCAACTAACTAATAAGAGGCAACATACTTTGCTTCGGTTGTACTTAGTGACACACATGATTGCTTCCTCTTGAAACTAGATATCATGTGAGATCCTGAATTGAAGTGGCAACCTGAGGCTCCCTTCGTGTCAGTGGCGCTACCTACCTAGTCTGAATCAACATAATAGTGTAGGTTAATCTTTTGATTCACGTCATATTTGAGCCGATAGTCCATTGTACCTTTTAGGTACCTCAGAAGATGTTTTGCAGCTATCAGGTGAACACATCTCGAATTTGTGAGGCACTGGCTCAGGTTTTTCACCACAAATAAAATGTATGGTCTCGTATTCGTTAGAAAAATCAATGATCTAATCATCTAGTGGTACATTGTGGCATCAACCAACTCATATGAAACATCACTTTGAAGCTTCAAGTTAGAATCCATAGGTGTGGATATTTCCTTGCAGTCCAACATTTTGAATCTCTTCAAAATCTCCACTACATACTTTCCTTGACCAAGGAAAATCCCATATGCACTCTGCCCAACCTCTATGACTAAGAAGTATTGCATCATACCTATGTATTTCATCTCAAACTATGTAGAAAGTCTCCTCATTGTATCTTTAATGAGTTCCTCAACACCTGTTAGAAACAAGTCATTGACATATAGAAGGAGTATCATAGGTCTTTCGTCTTCCACCTTAAGTAGAGGTTGGAATATGATTTACTCTTGGTAAAGCGCAAGCTCATGAGGAAGTTATCCATCATGTTGTACCATGTCCTCAATGCTTGTTTCAGTCCATAGAAGGCCTTATTCAATTTTCACACATGGTTATTCCTACCATGTGTATAGAATCCTAGTGGTTGATCAACGTATATTTCCTTCTTGACTACACCATTCAAGAAATATGTTTTGAGATCCATCCGGTGTATTTTCCATTTTCTAACTTTTGTCATAGAAGGTATGGTCCTAATGGAAATGTACCTCACCACATGTGCAATTGTCTCTTCGTACTCTATGCCTTATTTCGATGAGAAGCTTTGTGCTATGAAACTTTCCTTGTATTTCTATATGCTTCTATCTGCATCATGCTTTATCCCTTAGATCCACTTTGAAGTCATGATAGACTTCTTCTGCATTCTTCTTGTTCCCATGTTTATTTCTTCTTGCGGGAGTCCTTTTGAAGGATTTTCTTTACTGGTTCTTGAGGTTCCGTCATGTCATGATCTTTAAGGTCTTCTGGAATTTCTTCTCTAATTTACATATCTTGGACTCTCGTCCCTTCAAGTTCCACGACCTCCTCGATAGGTGTCCTCATATATCTAAAGTATGATGAGTCTTCATGAAAGGTTACATCTCTTACTGATGGCGATGTTCTTGAATCCTATGAAGTATATTTAGTATGAATTTTATGTATCAATGTATCCTATGAATATACCCTTCCTCCCAGAAGGATCGATGTTGGTCTGTTTCTCCTTTGCGACATGTATGTTACCCTGGAAACCAAATATTCTTAGATGCATGGCGTTTGGATTCTCTCTTGAGAAATCCTCTTCAGAAGTCGTATTTTCAAATATTGGATGAGGAGTATGGTTATGTACACAAACAGTTGTTCTTAGCTCCTCCAACCAAAGGTGCATAGGAAGATCCTGGTCATGCAACATTTCCCTTGCTGCTTCCATGATGGTTTGGTTCTTTCGTTTCACAACTCCATTCTTCTGAGGATTGTATGGAGTACTCAAATCCCTCTTAATCTCGGACTCTCTCCATAGTTCTTTGAACTCTTCTGATGTGAATTCTACGCCATTATCTGACCATAGAATATTGATCTTCTTAAAAGTCTCATTCTCAACCAAGGCTCTATGTTCATTGAAGTTACTAAAAACTTCACTTTTCCCTTTCAAAAAATATATCCAAGTCTTACATGAGAAATCATCCATACACGAAACATAGTACACATACCCACTTAATGAGCTAGAAGACATAGGTCCACATACATTTGAATGTAGTATCTCTAGTATTCCTTTATTCATTCTCTCACTAATGGGAAATGTCTTCTTCATATTCTTTCCATTTGCACATACTTTACAAATTCTTTCATTCTTTGATCCAAGAAGACACTCTCTTCAACAAACACAGCAACACAAGCAAAAACTTCCTTCGAATTGAGAAAATATGGTCGAAGAAGCATACAATAGACATGCAACTGATGAGATAGAACAATTTATAGAAAAAGAACTCACTCACTGGCGAACCAAAATTCTCTCCCAGTTCTGTGAGATTATCATTAGAGTCACTGCCAACTTTGAGGAATCCTTGACGCGACCTGACTACAATAAAATCAGCCAGTTGAAAGTGCTAATCAATATGGACATACCAAACCTTGATGGAAATATTAATGCAGAATCCATTGATAATTGGCTACAACAACTGGAATATTAGTTTGTTGTGAATCAACTCTCCAAAGAAGAAAATATCACCATTACGTCCTTAAATATGTCAACCTACGTATGCTTCTCGTGGGAGAAACTATCGACAAAGATGGAAAAAAAAGAGGACCACGTCGAAACATGGGTAAAATTTGTTGAATATGTGTGAAAGGGGTTCTACCTGCCAAAGTATCTTGAACAATAGTGTAAGAAGTGGCAGAAACTAAGGTAATGGAAAGACAAGTACATACAAGGTTATCACGACAATTTCTATAAACTCATGGCTAGACTTGCAATCAAAGAAGAAGAGAAATTGCTTGTCCTGGAGTACCTCAATGGCTTATCCCCTTACATTCAACAAGACATGGATTTTCTGACTGTCAATACGCTTGTGGATGCATTCAATTAATCCATCAATATTGAAGCTGAACAAAAAGGAAAAGTACATTTTGTGAAAAAGCAGGTAGGTCGAGCATCCAACAAGAAGTCACAAGTCGACTCTGACAAGTTCAAGAATTATTCTTATCCGACTTCACTGAATCCTAATCATTAAAAGAATAACTTTGAGAAATACAAGAGGGATCTCAACAAATAAATTCCTACTGGGAAATGGTGTGGTTATAACAGTTCATCACGGTAGGATACGTCAGAATTCAAATCTAGGAAGAAATTTTTGGAAAAATTGTCGACATCCGATTTGTCCGATAGAACCCTGGTAAAATTGGATCCAAATGCATCAACCTTCTTGGCTTCAAACTCAACCACTCCAACAGCCTCTACCATCGTCTATGAGGAGGAATGACAGTGCCTATTCCATACACATAGATGGGTTCATAAATATCCATTAGATCTAATCTTGGATAATTGTACTCAGAAGAACCTCGTTTCTAAAGATCTTGTCAAGAAATTAGGTCTTCTCACAACTCCACATCCTCAACCTTACAATGTCATTTGGATGAAGGATGGGAAGGAAGTAAGGATCACCCACCAATGCAAACTCACCTACTTCACTAATCATTTTGAACATGAAGTACTCTGTGATGTGGCACCTCTTTCTGTAGCTGATTCCATTTTCATAAAACCTTACCTATGGGATCAACAAGGCATATATTAGTCACGGCCTCAAAAAATTGATTGTGAAAATCCAAAATCAATTGTATGGCATACTAGAGCGACAACCCACATCAACCGTTGCTATAATATATTCCAAACAAATAAATAAGCTTATCAATCATGCTCAAAAGTTTGCATCAGTCATGATAAATCCTCAACATTCAATTAATAGTGTAGTAATGAGTTAACTCACTGACGAGCGCAGCTCTTGACAAGAATAGATCAACAACATTCTTGAAGAATACTAGAACATATTTCAAACACCTGATGAAGTACCTATGCATTGTGAGGTAAAACACTCCATTGAACTTGTTCCTGGTTATTCATTACTTAATGCATCTATTTACAGAAGATCCTTTCTCAAAAATGAAGATATTTGGAGGAAAATCCAGGATTTGATCGACAAGGGTCATATCTGCCCCAACTCTGCTCCTTATGGAAGTCCAGTTGTGCTAGTTCCAAAGAAAGATCGGACTTAGCGCATGTGCATCAACTATCAGGCTCTCAACAAAATTTTAGTGAAGAACACATACCCTCTTCCACTTATTGATGAACTCGTCGAAAATATGAAAGGTGCTAATTTCTTTACGAAAATCAACCTCAAGTCGGGATACCACTAGATTCCAATAGAGTCCACCGATGTAAGGAAAATGAATTTCAATACCAAGGAAGGATTGTTTGAACGCTTAGTAATTCCTTTGGGCTTAACCAATGCACCTGCAACCTTCATGAGATATATGGATGACCTTCTACAACCTTTCATTGGTCAATTTGTCATTTTTTATCTGAACAATATCTTGATTTTCACTCAATCATGGGAAGAACATGTCAAACAACTTCGAAAATTTTTTGACACTCTCCAGCAACATCAACTATATATGAACATGGAAAAAAATGCTCACTTACGATGACTAGTATCAAATACTTTGGGTATGTAATTGAATCTACACAAATTCATGTTGACCCAGAAAATGTACATATCCTCAAATATTGGCCCATTCCTCAAAACATTCATGAATGAAGAAGTTTTGTTGGTTTTGTGAATTTCTATCGATGATTCATGCTTGGCTTCAGCCACATCGCATGTCCTTTGAATTAGTTGATGAAAGGAAATGGGAAAACTGTCTTCAAGTGGACATCAACACAACAACAAGCTTTTGAACAAATAAAAAACAAGCTTTGTACTACATTAGTACTTGTGTTACATGATTTGCATCAACCCTTTGAGATTGAGATGGATGCATCAGACTATGCCCTTGGTGCAACGATCACTCAATCATGTCTCCTAGTTGTGTTTCATTCTGAGACTTTCAGTGACACTGTTAGAAGGTACTCGGCATATGAAAAAGAACTGTATGCCATTATGCAATGGAGACAGTACATTCTTTTCAAGGAAATGGTCATCCTCATGGACCATAAACGTTTTCAACTCACTCCATCCCAGTTGAAACTACAGATGACTCGACAACTCAAGTTGATTAATTACCTGCAACAATTTAAGTTGGAAATTAAGTATCATAAAGGAAAAGTCAATGCCGCAACCGATTGTCTCAGCAGACCACCCATTAATCTATTTTCTACATTGATGAGTATGCATGGTTACTACACCACTACTCGGCTGCAATTATATTTGGTAGACTATGATTTTTCTACAATCTATAGACAACTTGAGACCGACAAGTTGTCCACTATTGACAAGTTCCTGAAAGACACCTTGCTATACAGGCTTGGACAACTTTGTGTATCCGAATATGTCAAAATAGTTGACATGTAATCCCATCACAAACTCCGTATAAATTTTATAGAGGAATTTCAATGGTAATTTCTTGTTGTTGTGGAAGGTAATATAAAAAACCATTTATGATCTTTCCATCCAATGGTCTCTAATTGGTTAACAAATGCACCACTTAATGGAAATATGTGGTCAATGGAGACATGTGGTCTATTGCTGTTTGGAATGTACCCGAGGCACTCTAAATAGTGTATATATATGCTCTCTTGATATTTTGATATTTTTAATCTCTTTATAGCTCAATCCATGATCATATTGTTGGATTTTTCTCTCCCTATATGATGCTATGCTATACAAATCATCATTTAATCTGTTGATGCTATCCACTATGGTTAGCAATGATGCTAACAAGGAGAGACACCATTCATATCCACCCCTCCAAGGAGAACTGATGTCTCTCAAATGACCAATAACTCTCAAAAATGTTTGCATTGTGGTCCATAGTAGCCACTACAATCATGAATACAAATAAAATATCATTATAAAAATAAACACACATTATAATGACATCTTTAAGAAATGAAAAGTGTAAAACAAATGTACGACAAATAACAACATAAACTATTTATAATTTAAATTTTAAAATTGATCTTAAATCTTACACTAAAGAATAATCATTTAAAAAAAATTCATCTTAAATTTATGTCGTATTTCCTACCATATGCATACATTAAATTTCCTGCCTGTATTACCTAGGTATTTCATGTCGAACTCTATAGCAAGTATCCTGCTTGAATCTATAATTATTTCCTCATCGCCTGTTAGAAATAAGTCATCGACATATAGTAGGAGTATCACTCGTATTCTATCTTCCACCTTGAAGTAGATTTTTGAATCTGATTTACTCTTGGTAAATCCCAAACTCATTAAGTAGCTATCCATCCTATCGTACCATGCCCACAGTGCTTGTTTTAATCCATACAATCCCTTCTTTAATTTTCACACATGGGTATTCATGTTATGTGTCTCAAATCCCAGTGGCAATTCCATGTACACTTCCTCATTGAAAACATCGTTCAATAAATCTTTCTTGACATCCATCTATTGTACTTTCCATTTCATAACCGCTTCCAAAGTAAGTATGATCCTTATGGAAGTGTACCTTGCCACAGGTGCAAGTGTCTCTTCATAGTCTATGCCTTTTCAATGTGATAATCATTGTGCTATGAACCTTTCCTTATGTTTCTTGATGCCACCATCTACATCATGTTTGATTTTGTAGATCCACTTTGAAGTCATGACAGACTTCTTCTCTAGTCTTGGAACAACCTCCCATACCTCATTCTTCATGATCGAGTAATATTCCTCGATCATCACATCCTTTCATTATTTATTTTATGTATCATCTTCATAGGTGGAAGGTTCTCTTTCAATGATGTCACACAGGAGGGATAGATAGCTATTATAGGTATTTTTCATCTTTTTGTCTCTATGTATTCCTTCTAGATCACCATAACTTTTAGCTTCTCATATGATCTCTCGTTCCCATGTTGGTTTCCTCTTGTGGAAGTCATCCACAAGGGTAGTTTCTACAAGTTCTTCAGTCATGTCATGATATTTCGGGTTTTCTAGAGTTTCTTCTCCAATTTCCATGTCTTGAATTCGTCTCTACTCAGGTTCCTCAACTTCCTAGATAGGAGTCCTCCTAGATATGAAGTATGTCGAGTCTTCATAAAATGTTACATATCTACTCATCTCGATATTCTTGAATCCTTGGAAGTATATTCAGTAGGCCTTTGATGTATCACTGTACCCTATGAAGACATCCTTCCTCCGAGAAGGATCGAACTTGGTCGTTTTCTCCTTTGGGACATGTATGTACACCTTGAAACCAAATACTCTTAGATTGCTTATTTCTAGCTTCACTCATGAGAAATCCTCTTCATGAATCTTGTTTTCAAGTAATCGATGAAGAGTACATTATAAATACACAGTTTTCCTTGACGCCTCCACCCAAAGGTGTATAGAAATAGCCTCATCAAACAACATTGCAATCATTGCTCCCATTATGTCCTGTTTCTTTTGTTCTGCAACCCCATTGTGCCAAGGATTGTATCGAGTGCACAACACCCTCTTAATCCGAGATTCTCTTTACAGTTCCTTGAATTTTTTTGAAGTGATCGCTTTTCCATTATCTTACTATAGAATCTTGATTTTCCTATATTTCTAGCTCTCTACCAACTCTTTATGTTCCTTTAACTTGTTGAAAACTTCACTTTTCTCTTTCAAGAAATAGATGGCAAGTGTTATGTGAGAAATTAGATATAAAGGAAACATAGTACAAATACCAGCTTACTGAGATAGAATACATGGGTCCACGTACATACGAGTGTACCATCTTCAATATTCCTTTAGCCTTGCACTCACTCTTGGAAAAAGTCTTCTTTGCATTATTTCATTTTTCACGTCCTTTTCAAATTCCTTCATGATTTTGCTAGATCTCTAGCCGTCCTAAGACTCATTTTCTTTCCATTGGTAGTGCTCTATTAGAGCACATGTGCAATATTTTTTCTCCATAGTTCATTTGGTTCTCTTAACTCATGAACCAATGCTTGTTCAGACTGTCCCTTCAACTTGAACAAGCCCCCATGTTCTTCTCCAATCACTGTTGCATGCTCTATTGTATTTCCTATGGGACACATTAGCACTTGGCCATCGATAAATGAAATCCTAATTCCCTTCTGCATCTAATGCAGACATGGAGAAAAGATTCTTCCTCAATCCTAGAACATATAGCTCATCCTTCATCTTCAAGGATTTCCGAGAGTCAATCTTGTATGGAAATTTGACACTCCCTTTTGTGGGGCATTGATAATCATCACCAGGTGTCACCTTCTAAGGTGACTCATGTTCAAACATATTAATGAATGATTCCTTGTATCCAGCCATGTGTTTGGAAACTCCACTATCCACGAGCCAATCATTGCTTCCATGTGTGATAATGCGAGTAAGTGTTGATATTAGCACATACTCTTCATATGAATCATCCTTCTCTCATTTGAATATTTTGTTTGTTTGTTCATCATCTTATTCAACATTAGCATGGTGTCTCCTTTTCTGGATGGGACAATCTCTTTCCAAGTGTCCCTTTTCATCACAAGTATTACATCGAACATTTTAAATATCTCTTTTGGTCTTCTTAGGTTTCCTATCCTTCTTCTTGTCCTTATTCATATGTCGTTGATTTATTTATGAGATTCATTTTTGGCTGATTTATGTGATCCATATGTGTTGAAATTAGTTGATGGAATTTTTAAAGTTCAAGAATCTCCATATCATCACAAAATTTAACAATATTACTTTTTACTTATTTAAATTCAATCAACCCAATAAAACAATAACACATAATATCTATGAGTTATAAAAAACAAAACATTAGATTTAAGTGTATACACTTTGAAGAGAAAACTAAAAAAACTTTTATTTATACCATCTTGGTAGATGTATACTTACTATTAGAAATACTTATATAACTCAACCTAGCGAAGACGCCAATCAACTAAGATGCAAATCCTTGTGAGAAAAAACATACTCTTACTCACATTCACATGCACGACATATTGGATACACCCCACCGCTAAGGAAAAAGAACCAACTTAGCAATAGACACCAATCACTTTGTTTCAACCACATCAGCACATAGTTAGAATTTTAGCTTTCTTAAATAAGACTTCTCTTCATATTTCTTGTTAAATGTTTCTATTAATATAAAAAAAATATTCATTCTATCTCTTTGAACATTTATATTTGTTCGAAATCCTTCAAGTTGAGTCTATTTGAAAATTCAAGTTTACAGTTAAGTAAATAATTAATTTGTTTTTATTCTCCCAAAATTTCTTTCTCTCCTAGAAAATAATAATTTACCAATAAGTCGAGGGTTTTGGAAACTTATGGTATATAATTTATCTAACATAAAAGTGGAATTGACCTACTAACAAGTGGTTGTATAAACCCATGACATTTTCACATAGTATTACATGTAGAAGAAATGATTATGCGCTCACCCATTACAATCAACATCATCAAGTGTCATGAACATATGGTTTAACCCTCTCCACATATTTTTATTAAGATAATAAAGATACTTTGATTCAATGAAACAAGTCATTTCTATTTATATCAATAACAGTATTACAAAAATCAAATAGTTATTTGCATTAACTTCATTAAATGCATTTTCCATAGACTTATTCATGAACATGTGGGTTAACCCTTTCTACATATGTTTATTAAAATAATAAATATATGTTGATTCAATGAAATATCTCATTTGCTTTGATATCAATAATAATATTATAAAAATCAAGTGGTGATTTGGAATAACTTCATAAAATGCATTTTGCATAGACTAATTCATGTACATATGGGTTAACACCCTCTACATATTCTTATTAAAATAATAATAAATATATGTTGATTCATTCAAACGCCTCATTTCCTTTTATATCAATAACAATATTATAAAAATAAAGTAGTGGTTTCCATTAACTTGATTAAATGCACTTTGAATAGACTTATTTCCTATATATTCCCTTTGTATTTTAAGGAGTAGTCTAAAAACGGGAAGATTTTGACTTTCAGGCTGATTTCTACAGGAATCTTGAATTTAATGCACAAAATGAGTAATTTTGATGTTAATTTTGTTGTATGTTGGGGGATTTTAAATCCATAAATGAAATCAACTTACAAGAAACCCCCCAACACCGACACTATGTAAGATATGGTAGTGTTTTTCCAAGATTTTAAAATTCAATGAAGATTCATGGCCATAAATGGGTAAAAACCATGCAAAAAAAAAGGAAATTTATCGTCTGTATTTTAAACATTCATCAATCATTTGCACTGTATGAAAACTTTAATGAAAGAAGCTAAAGAAGCTTACAACTACCTGTCTATATAAAATGAACCAATTTTGACTATCTGGATCTTGGGACTCATGCAACACTAAGTACTTCTTTTCTATATATTCCCTTTGTATTTTAAACACTCTTTAATTGCACTAACTAAAGAAAGTGATATGGATCAATATTCTAGTAGAAATCTCTTCTTAGGCTTTACTATTGACACTATGACAACCACCACCAGTACTTCTGCTTGCATCTAGCAACTGTAGCTGCACTTTTCCTAGCATTAGTATGGGAGAAAACGGGAGCACCAATGTGTGGTCATGGACCAGAACTCTTGATTCCAAGAAAAGAGGGGACCATCCTACTAAGAGGAAGAGAGCTCTCTGAGGAAGATGACGCTCCAAGGAACCCTTAACACATGGTCATGCAATACTGTTGATTCCAACAGGATCATTCCAGTGAGCTTCTTAAAGAGCAATGCCCTGGAATCTATAAGTCCATTTGTATTTATTTATTTATCTACTACTTAGTGTTCTCTACTTATTTTATTACTACTTAGTGTTCTCCGCTTACTGCTTAATGTTTTCTCATTTGAGTTTCTTCATGAAATTTCATTTCCTTTTGCAGATGCAGAAGCGAAAGCAAGGAAGGTTCACCACAAGTTGATGTTAATGGGTGTATCGAGAATATACTAGTAAGGTATATTTTATTTATTAGTTGTATCTTATTTTATTTCAAATTTCCACATTAACACTAAAATGCCCCTCTCTTTCCGATCAACAGTTGCATACTTTAGTGTGATTTGGTACTTTAGAAACCATATTTTATTTCTGTGTGATTTGGTACTTCATAAATCTATTATATTGACATTTTTATGTGGTTCAATATTTATTTTATTAAAATGGTTCACTCTCTATTTTATATTGGTAGTTTTGAATTTTATATGGTGCCATTTTCCTCAAGACATATGGTAGATAATACATATTAAAGTTTATTATTGATTTTTATGTTATTTATTAATTAAAATAAGTTAGAAAATATATATTTTCTGAATATCTATCTTTAATAATTTTGACATAATTTAGACACATTGCATGCGTTTTCACATATCATATGCATACATTTCGAGGCATCGTTCATATTTATCATTGAGATAAGTTGTATTTAGAAATTATTAATCGCGTTTTGATGCATCGTGTGCATACTTTTCGAGGAATCCTTCATATTTATCGTTGAGATAATTTGTACTTGGAAATTATTAATTTTATCTACCTTTCA
Organism: Pseudotsuga menziesii; assembly: GCA_001517045.1. NCBI lineage: Eukaryota > Viridiplantae > Streptophyta > Pinopsida > Pinales > Pinaceae > Pseudotsuga > Pseudotsuga menziesii. Next base: position 15,132 of record LPNX010194555.1, on the reverse strand, counting down.
TTCTGAATAAATACAAATTAATCTCTCAAATAGGTTTTCCCCTTGTGGTTTTTTCTTGGAAATTTGCCAAAAATATGATGCCTGCAATTTTTCTTGTGTGTGACATGATGAGTAAATTCATGCTTCCTACATTAGTGATTTTTTGAGTGTTTCACGTACAATTTTTTTAAGAGAAATCAATTCATCTACAACAGAAATTTCTATTGGGTTGGGCATTAAAAAATGACCAAGTAACTTGAAATTGGGGTGGTAAAATACCCATAAAATTATCATGGTATCAGAGCTTGGGGGAAGATTATTACATTGGAACTTTCAAATTCTTCGTTAGCTTCTTTTGTAAGTGAGAAACACCTTGTTGAAGTTTGAAATTGCATTGAAATGGATACACGAGTTCGGTTAGAGGATACGATTGCTGGGAAATGAAATTTTGACCCATGGAAGGCTAGGATAGTTCTTATCTTCGAGGAATATTAAATGTCGAATGAAGTGGTTAATCACACGTAGGCTCACCCAATTCATGTTCCACCTCCCTCTCATGCACAAGCACTTGCTACCTTGGAGAAAAAGCATGTTAGGGATAGAAGGATAGTTCTTTAAGCAGTTAGTTAAATACCATGTGGTTCCTCACATATCACGTAAATATTGTTCATATAAGATGCAGGATGCTTTGACTAGCTTGTACAAGAGTTTTACAGAGAATAGAAAATTGTGTTAAGGGAATAATTGAAGAGTATTAAAGTGGTGAGAGTATAGGGAGTGACTTCCTATATTACTAGGATATCTAAGGTGAGAGATGAGGTTGCAACAATTAGGGAGTTTTTTTCTAGCATTGAGCTAGTGTGCACAACTATGAATGGGGTTACAAAGCCGTGGGATATTTTTGTGGAGGCAATAGTTTCCATGGATAACTTTTCTTCATGGGATAAAATATAGGATGATTTCATGCAAGAGGAGTCCCAAAGAGGTTTAATGTATATTTGGATGCAAATAGGAAAAAGGAGTACAAAAAAGGCCCCGGGTAGGGTGGGGATAAGCAAAAACAACAACATAGTGGATATAAGAAGTATTTGAGAAAAGTAAAGTCCTTTGCTTGTCAAGGATTTTGACACTATACCTCGCAATGTCCAAACAAGAAGAAGAAGAAGAATCATTAGTCTATAACTTCATCATATATTAAGTATATAACAATATTCAAGAAAGATTTTTGTCTTTTTCCTCAACATGTTTAGAGAAAGAGAGTATATATCACCACTAGCATAGACATATAGATTGAGAGGGAGCATTCCTTGTTGACTATATACACATCTAGAACTTGGTATATTGACAGTTGAGCTTCAAGCCACATGATAGGTACTCAAGAGATGTTCTTCAAGATTTCAACGAGATGGGATAAAGCAATGCGACTGAAGGATTGTACTGCTACAAAGTTCTTATTTGAGAATGCGGTGACATGATTTAGATGCCCAAATATTCGAATAAATGACCAGGGTACACACTTTGTCAATTAGTTGATTACAAAAATCACAAAGGAATTCCATATTCAACATAGAAAGACAATTCCTTATCACCCTCAAGCAAATGGAGTTCTCGAAGTCTTTAACAAAATTATAGAGAATGAATTAACAAAGGTTTGAAAAGTTCAAAGATGCGACTAGGATCATAAAATTTGAGCTGTATTATGGGCATATCGCACAATTTCTAAGAATCTAACATGACAAACTCCATTCTAGTTGGTGTATGGACAAGAAGTTATGATTCCTATGTAGTATATTGTCCTAATTCGAATAATTTATGTGATCATATAGATTACATATGTCGATGTTGTCGAAGAAAGATTATTGCAAATTGTTCACATGGAAGAAGAATGTTTTGTTGTAGGCTTTCATAACAAGGTTGAAAAACAAAGGAAAAAATCATGGCATGATCGACACATTAAGAGGAATCACTTTGATGTTGGAGGACTTGTTCTTATGTATGATAGTAAATTTTTCAAGAATCTACAAAAGTTGAGAGCACATTGCTTATGACCGTATATCGTTACAAAGATCACTGATGGAGGAGCACTGAAATTGCAAAGCTTAGATGGAATAGAGGTCCAAGTATTGGTGAATGGAAGTCAAATGAACTCGTATCATGATAACTGTGACTTAGAAGAATAAAATAAAATCAAGAAAAAGGAAAAAAGGAAGAGGAAAAAGGAAGAGGATATTTGAGGAAGGGAAGAAAATAGGTCGAAAGGAGTGTGATGTTGTTGAGAGAAATACAATAAGAGTAGATATGACAATTGGATGTTAGTCATTTTCGATATGGGAGTTGCAGGGCATATATTTGAAAAATACGATGAAATTTTAAGGTGTTCTTTATGGCCACATCTATCTTTATGGAGATAACTAACACTCAATGTGCCACTTAAACAACAGTGTATTTAAAATTTTCCTTTATTTTGCATGATGTACCAATGGGGCTGAAAGATAAATGATTTTTTATTGATTTCCCATGGATTTGAAGAATGACTAGGGGGGAAATGGTTGCATGCTATCAAAATCCATGTCAAATTGATTTCATTCTATTTGGATGAGAGAAGAGAAATTGTTGTTAGCAAATTCAAAGAGTGGAAGAAGGTTACTAGAGCATGGTTATTTCTATCTCTAGTGCTAGTTCAGCTGTTGAGTTTGAAGTTGTGACAGCATCACCTACACGAATCATGGAAGATACAACAGGATATGCTGCACCATAGCAATAAGATCCTCCATTTTTGAGAAAGTTCCAGTCCATCCAGTTAGTACATCCATAAAATCAATTGTATACCTACCAGGTCCCTCTGGAACTACATGGGGAATGTGCACAGGTAATAGGTAGCCGAAAGTGAAAGATACAAAACCACCAAAAACACCATCACCACTACATCGGGAGGATGGATACTTTGAAACCAAACATTTCTTAAATCCATACATCCCACCAAGGCATGCAGATGCCCCAAAGGTGAGAATTCTAAAGAATTTGGGGCTCCACTTGTCATGGAAGTGGTGCCTACTGCACTTAACATTTATATGGTTTATTTGGTAATGTATAAGGAATAAGATATTAAGTGACCAAGGCACACACCTTGTCAATGAATTGATTGCAAAACTCACAAAGGAATTCCATATTTAGCAAAGAAGGACAATGCCTTGTCACCCTCGAGAAAAAGGAGTTGTTGAAGTCTTTAACAAAATTCTAAAGAATGCATTAAAAAAGGTTTGCAACATTCAAAGAGATGACTAGGATAAGAAAATTTGAGTTGTATTATGATCATGCTGCACAACTTGTAAGAATATAACAAAACAAACTCATTTTGGTTGGTGTATGGACAAGAATTTATGATTCCTCTAGAGTATATTGTCTAGATTCAAAGATTTGATGTGATCACATAGATTACAGATGTCGATGTTGTTGAAGAAATATTGTTTCAAATTGTGCATGTGGAAGAAGAATGTTTTGTCACAAGATTTCATCAAAATGTTGAAAAACAAAGGAGAAAAGCATGGCATGATCGACACTTTAAGAGGAAGCACTTTGAGGTTGGAGGAGGTGTTCTTATGTATGCCAGTAATTTTTTCAAGCATCCAGAAAAGTTGAGAGCACATTGGTTATGACTGTATATCGTTACGAAGATCATTGATGGAGGAGTATTGAAATTGCAAAACTTAGATGGAATACATATCCAAGGATTGGTGAATGGAAGTCGGATGAATTCGTATCATGATAACTGTGAATTAGATGCATAAAATAAAAGAAAGAAAAAGAGAAGAAGGAAGAGGAAAAATTTTGTTCCTTGATTGCTAGTCTGCCGCATTAAATATACAAAGTCTCCCAAACTAGATGTTTGGGATAGACTAGAGATTCATGCCAAAGACACATAGTGTGTTGCACGAAAATAAGATTTGAGGAAGGGAAGAAAACAGGTCGAAAGGAGTGCGGAATTGTTGAGAGAAATACAACCAATGTTTATATGACAATTGGATGTTAGTCATTTCCAATACGAGAGTTGCAAGGCATTAATTTGAGAAATACAAGGAAATTTGATGGCGTTATTTATGGCCATGTGTGTCTTTATCACAATAACTACCACTCGATGTTCCAAATAAATAGTAGTTTGTATAAAATTTTCCTTTATTATTTGGATGATGTACCCATGTGGCTAAAAGGATAAATTCTTTTGTATTGATTTCCTGCATGTTTGAAGAACAGCTTCGAGAAAAATGGTTGCATGCTATCAACCTTGTGTCGAATTGATTTCATTCTATTTGGATTAGAGAAGAGACATTGTAATCATCAAATTCAAAGAGTGGAAGAAAGTTACTAGAGCATGGTTTTTTCTATATCTAGTGCTAGTTTAGTTGTTGAGTCTGAAGCTGTGACTACATCACCTACACCAATCATGGAAGATACGACAAGATATGTCCCACCACCGTAGTAGGCTCCTCTAGTTGTTGAGAAAGTTCTAGTCCATCCGGTTAGGACATCCATAAAATCAATTGTAGAACTATCGGGTCCCTATGATACTACATGGGGAAAGCGCGCAGGTAATAGGAAGTAGAAAGCGAAAGAAATAAAACCACCAACACCGTCACTAGTAGCTTGGGAGGATAGAGACTTTAAAACCAAACATTTTTTTATCCCCATACATCCCACCAAGGCATGCAGATGCCCAAAAGCTGACAATTCCAAAAAATTTGGGGGCTCAGCTTATCATGTGAGTGGTGCCACAAGGAATTAAGGTATTGAAGGATATTGTGTTAAACATGTAGAAGCTATCCTTTGATAACCACGACAGCAAGAAACAAAAATACTTGGACATGAAGAATTGTATGGTAGTTGTGTAGCCTACACTGGACTTCCTAAAGTGTTTCATCCCAATGGAATGGGAGAGAGGACTGGAACGGTCTGGATTGTTATTGTTGCTATACATGCCACACTTTAGTCGCATCGCAGAAGTTAATACATTTGGACGAAAATTGTTGGTATAATTTAAAGGGGGATTTCTTTATCTAGATGAAGTATATTGTATGTATGTCGAGCTAATTGCAGCGATAAAAGGTCTCCCACTATTAGGTATAGAACCAGTGCAATATCTACGAAAAGACCAAGAAAAAGTGATGATAGAAAGGGTTAAGGACAAGTATGACTTTGTTAGGGCCAAGATATTGTTCCTCATCTCGTCCATTAATGAATATACTGTTATATTTTCTACGAAGGTATTATATTGTAAGTGTTTTGCAAACTGCGACTCACATAATGTACTACAAGTGCGGTTGCACTAGACGAACTCTGTGCAGAGTGAGCTCACATTAATTCATCATAAATTTTGCTCAATGAATTACTAGAATACACATGTCTATCGCAGGAAAATGGTAAACCTTTCTGCTATGTGTGGATGTTAATTTTTATTTCATTTGTTGTATGGTCGACCCACCAAACTATCAACCCATGGATATACAAGTTGAATACAAGGGAGCCAGATCCAAGAATCTCTCATGCACACATAAAAACAAGGAAAGGAAACAAAATACTAATATTGAATTTCTTAATGCATGGAGAGGCCATGAGGGATCAGGTGCAGAAGAAAATGGGACTTGGTGAGGGCACTATTATCTAGTTCTTTCGAATCATTAAGTTTCATATTGGGCCACATTATGTTAGGATATAGTCACGAAAAGACCCACAATGCTAATGGTTGGTGATGCATTTCTTAATAAGTAAAGAAGAACTTGAATCCATTGTTGATGAATTCCCAAAGGAATGGCGTGTCCTTATCTCAGAGGACCAAATAGTAGTTGATGACATAGAACTGGACAAACAACCATTGTCACAATAGAAATATCAATTAAAATTGACCTACACAATGATGCACAAGATGAGGATCTGACTAAGAGAAGGCTAGGTTTGACTCTGATATATCAAGATGTAGAAAAGAACGGAAAGGAGGTCGATACAGAGCAAGCAGAGTCTAGATGAAATATAAAGAGAAAGGATGACATAAATGGAAATATATTCAATAGTGATGGGGAATATTTAATGCAGTTCACTAAAGTGTTGACAGAAATCATAGAGACAAGATTTTAGAGATTAAACAAGTGACCAACGGAGATTACAGGTACTATTACTCATTTGATTAAAGTCTTATGTAAAACTATTGAGGAGGCTATAATTGCAGTAGATTGTGTGCCTCAGATAAATCAGTTGTAGGATATACCTAGAACTTCTGAAGAGTGACCAACTGAAATACCAATGTCGATTCTAGTGATAAGAACATAGTTTTCAAGATAAGTGCTTGATATAGGAACCGTGGAATTTAATGATGTCTCCAGAAGCTTAGGGATGATAATCATAGATTTTCCATAGATGCACATGACGAAGGTATATGCACTACAAAACCTCGCAGTCACATAAATGAAATTAACAGAAGGGACCTTCATTAAACATGAAAAATTTGCAAATAGAAGTATTAATAAGATGAATTATGTAGTGGTAGATGTTGAGCAGAAGAAAAATACGTATGAAGAAAATAGGCAGAGGATTGACAAAATTGTAGCCCTTGCATGTACAAATTTTGCTGAAGAAGGCATAACATAGGAAATATTTCGAGAGAGCAAGGTGATTTCACTTGGTGAAATAGCAGAGGACGTTCGAAAGAAAGTCACAAATTTAGAGGTGCGGATAAGAGTAAGAACACCACCCGAATTCTTGGAGGAACGAAGAAAAGTAGTAGCATAAGCTGCGAAGAAGATAGAAGAAGCAGATGCACTATGTGTTAAGGCTATTGACCAAGTCTCTGAGGCTTGGGAAGCTTTAATTGAATACGTCGAACTAGAAGAATCAGATGCACTATGTGTTAAGGCTATTGACCAAGTCTCTGAGGCTTGGGAAGCTTTAATTGAATACGTCGAACTAGAGAAATTCGTAGGGGGGTTGTGCACAACTAAGACATAAGTAACTCGATTGAATATTGATATGAAATAGTTACCCTTAGCACAAAGGATGTCTAAGATGACATAATTAATAAATTTCTGAAATAACTGATGGTGTTGCGCATGTAACAAAAAAAATAGGAAAATAAAGTTGATGAGATGCAACATGAAGCTAAAATAGTTTTTGATATTATTAATCTTGTATATCATAAATTACAATGAAAAGTACAAGAAGCAATGCGTATACCGTTGAAACACCTGAGTTCTCACCTTGTTGAAAATTTGTAGAAAGCAGAGGAAGACGTGCAACACGAAACAATGAAAGTAATGAAAATATTGCAATATGTTCAAGGTCATGTGAGCACAAGTAAAGATATGGAACAATAACCTTATGTGGCTTGGGATGAGCCACATGTGAGTGTTGGGGGTGTGCTAGGGCTAGGGAAAGACACGAAGAATTCATTTAGAATTATTCCCAAGGATGAAAAAGAGTCAAGTTGTAGGAAGTAAAAGGATATGAGATAGAAGTAGAGAAGGCATAACAAAAGAAGGAGAGAAGGAAAAGTATTTGTGACAGAAGAAACCACAGAAGGAAGGAAGAAAAGGTAGAAGAAGTAGCAAGAAGGGAATACATGACAAAATAAGAATAGAAGAAGACAAAGAAGAAAGAGATAAGGAAAGAAACAACCAAAGAGGATGTTATGACAATAGAAGGAGAGAGTTCATGACATAAGAGAGGCTACGATGGGTGAGGAACAAAATAAGAAGGAAAGGATTTGACGGACTTAACCATGTCAGAAGATGTGCAATGACACAATGGATAGAAAGTGATACTTTATAAAGTTTGTGGGT
>LPNX010194521.1:34799-46215 GCA_001517045.1 Pseudotsuga menziesii | reverse complement strand
AGTAGCGAATCATGCTCAAAAGGTATACATGTTTTCACACTTCCTGCCTTACTCAAACCCCTATGCTCTTCTTATCCATGCTAATGAAGCTAGCAAGATATGGGAGGGTAATCCATCCCATCATCTCCTGGTTGAGTCAGGATTGCTCCAATTGCTATTCTTGATGCGTCAATATGCACATGAAATTTGGTCGACCAATTTGGGAATTTAAGTATGGGAGCTTCAACCAGTTTTCTCTTTAATTTGTCGAAGGAGATCTGGCATTCTGCTGTCCATTTAAATTCAATATCGTCCTTCAGTAATTCTTCTAGAGGGTAAGTCATATCAGAATAATGTCTGATGAATTTCCTATAATACCCGGTATGACCAAGTAAGACCCTAACTTGTTTAGGGTTTATTGGGGGTTTTAGGTCAAGAATAATCTTAATTTTAGCAAAGTCAACTTTGATTCCTTCTTTGTAGACAATATGTCCTAAGAGTATGCCTATGGGAGTCATAAAGAGGCATTTCTTAATATTGAGGGACAGTTGAATCTGTCGACATCTTTCCAGCATAAGTCGGAGCCATGCGCAGTGATCCTTTAGTGTGGAATAAATAGTCCAGTCGTCAAAGTAGACTACCATAGTTTTATAGATGTATTCTTGGAAAGTTTTTACAACAATTCTGGAGAACACTGCGGGTGCATTCTTTAGTCCAAAAGGCATGACCTTATAAGAAAAAGAACCAAATTCACATACAAATGTTGTTTTCTTTTGATCCTCTTTTGCTATGGGTACTTGGTTATAACCTGAAAACCCATCTGTAAATGAGTAACACTCATGTCCGGCAACTTCATTCAGGATTTCATCAGCATAAGGTGTGGGAAAGGGATCTGTCAGTGTGACTTTATTCAGCTCCTTGAAGTCGACACAGATTCTTAATCTGGTTGGGTTGTGTTTCTTAGGCTGTACGACCATGGGACTTGCCCATTCCGACTAGTCGATGGGGTAGATAATCCCTGCTTCCAACATGTTGTCGATCTCCTTTTTAACTATTTCCTTATACTTGTGAGCTATTTTATAAGGCCGTTTCTTGACAGGTCGGACATCAGGTTTAGTGTCGATTCTCATATCTCCCATTTCTTGAACTAACCCTTTCAAATCTCTATAATCCCTTGGAAAGACATCTTGGAATTCTCTAAGTAAGGTTACTATTTCAGAAGTTTGTTGTTCATTCCAATAGTCACCAATCTTGGCTATTTTTGGTCGGTCGTCATTTGAAATGTCTACCTCCTTAGTTCTTACTTCGGTATCTAACAATTCTGGAGCTTTTGCTTCATTGATCTGTCAATTTCCTTCCTTGAACTGTGAGAATGTAGCAGGGAAGTCGGCTGCAGTCATTCGGTCGAGGTCTGGTTTATCGGTAGTCGCGACCCTTAGCATAGAGTGGATTGGTTTTGTTGTTTTAGCATGGTTAGATTTCCATCTGAAGCTTTTACCTTCGGTGTGTTCATTCTCCAATTGTAATCGGGTCAACAGGGCATATCAGCTATTCGAAGGCTTGGTATCGACTATCTAGACACATATCCAAGGGACTAGAGCAGAACAAAAAGAAGAGACTGCTCGACTGCTCCTGACCCAGCATACTTCCTTTTCGGAGGCCTACAAACTTTTACAGGACCATATGGAGGAATCCATTGTTACTGAAGAAGTGCTAAGAGATTGGCCGACTCATTATGGGCAGGTCTATCATCAGAGCAGGCAGACACGACAAGGCATTCAGGCCTTGGAAAGTCGGAAAATGACCGAGGTAGAACTGAGGCAGACCCTTGAAGAGCAGATTGTGATGGAGAGTAGCAAGCTGCAAAAACTCGAACGAGAAGCTCATCAGTGGGTACAACAAGCCTTACCAAACTTGGAGAAGGTTGACCACATCTGTCCACAAATGAAAAGACTTCTGGATACTGCCGAAGAACAAAACCAACTATTGGGCCCTAGCATGGAAAATATTGCAGAAATGCCCATGGCCGAAAAGATGTCGGTATTATAAAGTTTAACAACTCTAACAATCGACATCCAGAAAGCTCTGCAAACATGGACAGATTTCCAGCGTCAACTTGCCATCACCGCTCCAGCCATCGTCGAAGTGTGCGTTCAGAAACGACCGACCATCCGACTACATAGTCCTCACCAGGAGCAAGTCTGAAAGGTTTGACAGGACTTCATTTTTGTACTCCCCTTTTCTTTATTCGGTACGAAGAAATGTTTTTTTTGTGGGGGAGATGTAGAAGGAGCAGGTCGACGTAAGTCGACTTGAAAGAAGACCGACTTAGTCGATCAACCGACTAAGTTGATGGACTGACCTAGTCGATCGGCCGAGTAAACACAGTAATTAAGTCTGCTAACTAATAGTTGTGTCAGTTCACCGAACCGACAGGTAGTTATCTTGTAACTATTTGTAATCTGTATATATTAGGATGTTGAGCCTCACAAGAACCCAGTTCAGTTCTTGGCTTTGTACGAACTATTGAGAATAATATCTGTTTATCCTATCTGTTCTTGTCTCTTGTCTCTGTGTATATTTCTGTGTATTTTTGTATGTATTATTGGTAACCTTATGTGATCTTCTCCTCTTCTCTTCTCTTCTCTTCAGGCTCCAATGGAAAATTATACAAGAAACTTTTTTCTCTCTGTGGCTGTCCACTCAGCCTGGGATGGAAATATTCTCAGTAATTGGTAGTGATATTTAATTCATGATATTCTCCCAGCAATTCTCCTAGGCAGGAAGCTAAGCAGTGTTCACATTCATAGTGTTGCCTGGAAACGATTTTAGCAACTACAACAGGTTCAAATAAACTATGATTGCGTAAAAATCCAAGAAAGCAATGATCTGATTAAATCTCATCGTCTCTTAGAAGTGGATGGATACAACGATCCATTCTTCACACCATAATAGGGACTCAAAAAGGCTTCACTCTGCATTAAGAGGAGATATAACTCAACTCCACTCTAGGAGGCACACACAACAGTAGTAGGCCAGAACCACAGCTGTGACAAAAGGAACAGGCATTTTTGGGAGCAGTGTCCAATATCGTTGTAAGGGATGGCTTGAGCACTGCTCTTTCACTTCACCACTTCAACATTACCACTGCTCTTCTCCTTTGGTGTATAAGCGGTACCATAGGTCAAATTGGTCGAGGCACTGCTCCCACCCTTTAACATATAAGCGGTTCCAATGCACATGCACTATCTCCACATGGTGATCAAGATCTCCACATTGTGATATTACTCTATAGGTAGATCCCCCATGCAGTTATCACGGCGTAAAATCTCCACGCTGATACGACAGTGATCCTTCACAATGATTGAGCTTCTTACCTTTAAGCTTCAGCAATATCGAACCATGATCTTATTACACGCTGCTCCCTTATGGTGATATGGAAATGTGAATGGATAGTCTCTCCCACTGAAGATCTCTTTCGAATATGGTGCATCGAAAACAAGTATCCACGCTTCTCCTTGGTTTGTAGTGGAATCACGACTTCCTCAGTGCAAAAGCGATCACTTGAGGTGGGTACCTTCTTCACGGTTCAACCTTAAAAAACAATTCGGTGAATTGTCTATGCGAAACTGCTGAGACGCATCAATTGTAGCTTCCTCATACTTATGCACAGTGATTTTCACTCATTGCAGTCTTCACTTACAACAGAGGATATCGCTACACCCAGATCTGAATTTCTAAACTAACAGTTCTCCACATGGTCTCCATGGCTTATGTGAAATCGCCTAGATCTGTTGTGGTCTACACCCATATATGAAATTTGTGTACTTGCAAATATCCACATGGTATCCATGACCGATGTGATCTTCTTTGCACTCAGCACTCAACGGTGGAGGAAATAGCCATGGGTATAGACCTTCCACATTGTTTTCCACATTGATCAACGATGGTCTTCCAGTGATCTTCATATCCTATTGGCTCATTAACCGCGTCCTTAATTTTTGCAGTGAGCTTTAGAATCTGGTGCAAATATGCACAGTTCTCCTTCAAATGTTCACGTCGATCTGCATAGCGGCGATCTGAACTTGGTCTCCATGTCTCCACGCTAACCAAGAAATCACTAGTTGCTTTCTCACAGCGATATTCCACGGTGATGAATGGTGCTCTCCACAATGTTTCACATCCTCACAGTGATGAACATTGCTATATGGCCTCAGTGCACTTAGAATCTCCATGCTTCTCCTTCACGGTGATGGCAATGGATAAAAAAACACTTCCATCTCTTTCAATGCTCGAGCTTAGCTCTCATACCAAATTATAAAACTTGCGAGGAGGATGTGCAGAGGTAAAGGCTCTCACCCACACAAAAATGGTACTCGAGCAATTCAATTAATCAAAGAAAAATGATTACAATGTATAATGAAACAATGTTCAACCAAATGAGCTATTAGATCCTATACTCATGGATCTCAACTCTATCTCCCAATCTTATGAGAGGCACACAATCCAATCACTATTATGCATCCTTATATTTCTTTATTATTCAGACACGGTGGAATGAAAGAAGAAATGAAGAAGGCCACATGTGTGGAGAGGGGAGAAGCAAGTGGATAAGAGTGCATGCAAGGAAAGAGTCCGACTTGGGAGTTTGGATATAACGCGATGATGGATAGAAGAGGGAATTAGAGGAGGAAATGGGAAGAGAAAATGTAAGGAGATGTCGGAAACAGTTGAGTGAGAAAGATTAACAAAGTGAATGGAGAGAATAAGGAGTAGCCGTGTAAAGAGAGAGTGGATGAGCCTAATCGGAGCTCAGTGTCGGAGGAGCAAATCTAGTCTGATACCAAATGGTACATTGCAATGTTAAAAGTCAAATCTAACTTTTTTGATGAATAATAAAATATGAATAAAATCATAGATGATTGACTGCATAGCCTCTTTGTGGCAATGGAGGACTTACAACCGACTCAAGCTCCACCTTCCCAAGCAGTTCTGCGAGCTGCCAAGGATGCCATTCCCTGCTAACTTCCCAACATATCCTTCCAAGAATCAATTCATCAAGTACTTGGAAAGATATGCAAGGAAATTCGAACTCAGTCCCAGCTTCAACGTGCGCATTCAGTCCGTGAAATATGATGAGACGTGTGGGTTGTGGAGAGTAAGTACTGCTAACACGGGTTATCTGAAAGGATTGGGCATGCCTGAAGCTGAGTATATATGTCGTTGGTTGATAGTTTCCACCGGAGAGAATGCAGTTCCAGTAATACCTAATATAGTTGGAAAGGAAAAATTTAATGGCAAGATCATTCATGCTTGTTCTTACAAAAATGGTGCTGGCTATGAAGGGAAAAATGTGCTTGTGGTTGGATGTGGTAACTCTGGAATGGAAGTCAGCCTCGACCTTGCCAATCACAACGCCAATCCTTCCATGGTGGTGCGCAGTGATGTGCATGTTCTTCCACGAGAAATGTTGGGAAAGTCCACTTTTGGCATGGCGATGGCGTTGATGAAGTGGTTTCCACTATGGTTAGTGCATCGCTTCCTCTTGTTTATTGCCTAGATAATGCTCGGGAATACTCACCAATATGGTCTCAGAAGACCGAAAATGGGGCCACTAGAGATGAAGAACGTGGCAGGGAAAACTCCAGTTCTAGATGTGGGAGCGCTGGCAAAGATAAGGAGTTGTGATATTAAGGTGGTGTCTGCAGTAGAATTCCTTACACCCCATGGTGCCAAGCTCGTAAGGTTACCAATAATACATACAAAAATACACAAAAATATACACAAAGACAAGAGACAAGAACAGATAGGATAAACAGATATTATTCTCAATAGTTCGTACAAAGCCAAGAACTGAACTGGGTTCTTGTGAGGCTCAACAGCCTAATATATACAAATTACAAACAGTTACAAGATAAATACCTGTCGGTTCAGTGAACCGACACAACTATTCGTTAGCAGAGTTAATTACTGTGTTTACTCGGCCGACCGACTAGGTCGGTCCATCGACTTAGTCGGTTGATCGACTAAGTCGGTCTTCTTTCAAGTCGACTTACGTCGACCTGCTCCTTCTACATCTCCCCCACAAACAAAACATTTCTTCGTCCCGAAGAAATAAAAGGGGAGTACAAAAATGAAGTCTTGTCAAACCTTTCAGACTTGCTCCTGGTGAGGACTATGTAGTCGGATGGTCGGTCGTTTCTGAACGCACACTTCAACGATGGCTGGAGCGGTGATGGCAAGTTGACGCTGGAAATCTGTCCATGTTCGCAGAGCTTTCTTGGATGTCGATTGTTAGATTTGTTACACTTGATAATACCGACATCTTTTCGGCCATGGGAATTTCTGCAATATTTTCCATGCTAGGGCCCAACAGTTGGTTTTGTTCTTCGGCGGTATCCAGGAGTCTTTTCATTTGTGGATAGATGTGGTCAACCATCTCCAAGTTTGGTAAGGCTTGCTGTACCCACTGATGAGCTTCTCGTTCGAGTTTTTGCAGCTTGCTACTCTCCATCACAATCTGCTCTTCAAGGGTCTGCCTCAGTTCTACCTCGGTCATTTTCTGACTTTCCAAGGCCTGAATGCCTTGTTGTGTCTGCCTGCTCTGATGATAGACCTTCCCATAATGAGTCGGCCAATATCTTAGCACTTCTTCAGTAACAATGGATTCCTCCATATGGTCTTGTAAAAGTTTGTAAGCCTATGAAAAGGCAGTATGCTGGGTCAGGAGCAGTCGAGCAGTCTCTTCTTTTTGTTTTGCTCTAGTCCCTTGGATATGTGTCTGGATAGTCGATACCAAGCCTTCAAACAGCTGATACGCCCTTTCGAGTGGTCGGTCCGTTGCAGTTTCGACCGGTCCTGGGGTGACAGTTTGTGCAAGAGACCTACACTTGCCGAGAAACTCAACCTGTTCAGCCTCCTTATTTCTGAGTTGTTTCTTTACTGTTTGTGTCCTTTTCTTTGCTTCTTTTTCTAGGGTGTTTAGCAGTTGGCCGACCTCTATGTCGGTCAACGAACTTGCATCTTTTAAAGTTATCCGTAGCCTGGATGGTCAATGCTGGTCTGTCTGTTTCTTTTGTTTGTCAACATCGTGCTCCTGAGTACCTGCAGTAGTAGAGGTCGGTTCTGTGTTCTCCTATTGCTGTTCTGTTGGCTTGTCTTGAGGGCCTGCAGAAGTGCAAGGTGGAACAGAAGTCAAAGGTGCTTGTGTCTGAAGGGGTGGTTCAGTGGTCGGGGGTTTTTGTGGTTGAGGAGGTGGTATGTCCAATTTCGGCTGTGAAGATGATGGTGGTTTCGGTTGTGAATCAGGCGGTGGTGGAGGTGGTGGAGATGATGGTGGTGAAGGTGGGGATGGATGGTTTCCTGATCCTGGTGGTGATGGAGAATGGTGTTGTGAACTTTGGTCGGAAGACATAATGTCTTCTTCCGGTGGGAGTTGGTAGTCGGTGAAGGTCTGTTCATGCCCTGCTATGTCGCCACCGTCGTGGACCCTTGTAAATACTGTTGTTTGCTGGGCATATATCTTTTTGCTTTCTTTCAGTGGTGTTGTTGTCCATATTGTTTGTGCCAACTGGAATATTGCAGGTAGTGTTTGAAAGAAGGCTTTGAGTTCAGCATCCATGCTGGCCCTGGCCTTGAGTGCCTCCGGGATAACTCTTTCAAATACTTCTGGGGAAACGTCGGCCTGCTGTACCGGTGCTTGCTCCTCGACTATGGTGGTTGGAGATGGAGGTGGAGGGGTCGACACAAGGTCGACTATATTTTCAGGTGTCGACTGAGTTTTTGCTTTCTTGGGTCGACCCTCTGGAGCTCCTGCATCAATAAAGCGTTGAAACTGGGTTTCAACAGTTACCTTATTAGCCCGGGAATCTTCGACAATGTCGAGTGCTGATGCTGCTAGTTCTTCATCGTCGTCGGTGGAGTCAGCAAGGACAAGCTTACGCTTGCCCTTGCCTTGCTGTCTTTTCTGTAGCTTGATCTTCCTTCTAGCGACGGCTATCTCCTTTGCCAGCTTTTTGATAATGCTTCGAGACACAGCGTATTCAGGGTTGTCTTCCTCGACTTCCCCTGTCGGATTCCGAGCTGGGTAGACAGTCTCTGGCGTCGGAGGAGCTGTTTGTGGTACTGTCCTGGATACCGCTGAAGAACAAAACCAACTGTCGGGCCCTAGCATGGAAAATATTGCAGAAATTCCCATGGCCGAAAAGATGTCGGTATTATCAAGTGTAACAACTCTAACAATCGACATCCAGAAATCTCTGCAAACATGGACAGATTTCCAGCGTCAACTTGCCATCACCACTCCAGCCATCGTCGAAGTGTGCGTTCAGAAACGACCGACCATCCGACTACATAGTCCTCACTAGGAGCAAGTATGAAAGGTTTGACAGGACTTCATTTTTGTACTCCCCTTTTCTTTCTTTGGGACGAAGAAATGTTTTGTTTGTGGGGGAGATGTAGAAGGAGCAGGTCGATGTAAGTCGACTTGAAAGAATACCGACTTAGTCGATCAACCGACTAAGTCGATGGACCGACCTAGTCGGTCGGTCGAGTAAACATAGTAATTAAGTCTGCTAACTAATAGTTGTGTCGATTCACCGAACCGACAGGTAGTTATCTTGTAACTGTTTGTAATCTGTATATATTAGGATGTTGAGCCTCACAAGAACCCAGTTCAGTTCTTGGCTTTGTACAAACTATTGAGAATAATATCTGTTTATCCTATTTGTTCTTGTCTCTTGTATCTGTGTATATTTCTATGTATTTTTGTATGTATTATTGGTAACCTTATGTGATCTATGAGATTACAACACTATCCATCTGATTTATTAATCCTACTTATGACCAAAATTTATTGAAATAGTGAATGGGCAGGTTTTCCTTTTTATCTAAGTCACGTGACACGATGACATGGGACACAGAGGACACAGAGGACATGCTTTCTACCTCTAGAATTAAATGAAAGACAATTGAACCCCTTGAAAGGAACCTAACTGACTCATATACTTCATTTTAACTATTTACAGCTAAGATCCCTATGCCTTTACAAGTAAAAGTTGACTCACCAAATGCTCTTCTTGTAATACTTTGATCTCCTGCTGTAGCATCAATAAAAATAGATGCATTGCATCTTTGCAAATTTGATGAACATCAAGGAACCCAGATTTCTTCTCTAATGTCTGGACTGCAAATAGGTCATTCTTTTAAAGTCCTATCTAGAGTGCATGAATATTTGTGTATTAATTGTTGATATTAGCATTTGTTATTATCTGTGCAAAATTTTAACATATAAGTGCATGCTATAACCACTTTTTTGGCTCATTATCATTGCAGTCATACCCTTTTATCGATTTCTGGTAAGTGATTGTGTTCTACAACAATTTCCCAGGTCCACTCGTGATAAAGGACTGTAGGAAGGAAGAAAAAAGACCAGTGGGTGAGAAATGAATCCATATATTGCATTTCTTTGACAGGCTAGCTCACAAAAATAGATGAAAAAGCTTGCCAAAATTATGCATTACCTGTCTGGGTAAAACATGTTACAATTGTGACTCTGCTCTTTGTCACTGATGCTACATGTTACGTCATTAGATAACTTACTAGGTATAATCCCTGCTTCTGCCAGACCTAACTCAATCAAGCTTTCATAAAAGTCAATGTAGTTTCTAAATACCTATTAGAAATTTATCACCAATCCCTACAATCAAAATCATAAATAGAGAAACTCAAACCTTGAATATAAGGGAAATCTGGACTTTGTGGTGTTATATCATCAAAGGCAAGTTGTGTAACACCTTCAATGTATACTGAAGAAAACACCTTGTTGCTTGGCCTTCTACACACATGATATTTAGAAGATTATAGTTTATACAAACCTCTTGAAAATCTGTTGGGAAAATGGGTTTAAGCTTTGCACATTCAGTTCTTTGATGAAAACCATATTTTTCTTAACTTTTACCTTGACAACATTGAATTTGAAGAAAGAAATCATCGGACATATTCCTGCCTAGTACATAATTCTCTAGGCTGAAGCATGTGGTCCCCAAAAGCTTATTGGTGGTAGGATATGGAAGCATGTGGCCTCCATTTTTTCCCCAACTCTACTTCTACATCTTACTTGAAGAATACTACCCTCTTGGAATGTCTTCAAGCCTATGTTTGTGGCCCATTCCAATAATCAACCCAGGGGGCTAAGAAGGACTTCTTATCATTATTATATTGAAATGGAAAAGTAGGTACCTCTATGCAATGCTCTTTCTCCTTTTTTTCCTTCTTGGAGTGTTTTTTGTCTTCATGTACTGCTGCCTTTTTATCGGTTGGTGCATTTGTTTCTTTGTTTCCCTTGATATTGGCTATCCATGTTTTTGTTGGCTTGCCATTTAGATTCCTAGGTTGAAGCTTAAGAATGAGATTCCAACACTTGTCCAAAATTCCAATGTCCACCAATTGTACAATGATTGTAGTAATTCTTTCCATTGTCCTCCTTAAGGTTACTCTTTTCTTTTTACTACTTTGAGAAAGAGTTCCAGATTCTTCCTTTTTTTGTCAAGTACCTAGTGCTTCCAACAACAAATATCTGAACAATGTTTACTCTTGCCACACATTAAATAAGGATGAGAGAACCAACATTGGTCACATGGAGTGGTGATGAGAGGCCTTCTACTTCTTTAGATTGCTCTTCACTCTTTGGTGACGTTGGGTATTCTTCCTAGGCCCTCACAATAGCAATCTTGGTGGCATTTAGTCCGTTTCTACCATGCTTTGCTATAGCAATGGATTACCCTACTTCCCATTAAGATTAATAGTTCCTTAAACTATAGTGGAGCCTTCTCCTATAGTCAAACACACCACCTATATACCCTAGACCTCCATACTAATGTTTGCGTTCTACCAATTCTTAGATTTATCTATTATAAACTGGAAATATGAAAAACAAAAAACAGCTTAAGAATGAGCTTCCAACACTTGTCCCAAATTCCAATGTCCACCAATTGTACAATGATTGTAGTAATTCTTTCCATTGTCCTCCTTAAGGTTACTCTTTTCTTCTTACTACTTTGAGAAAGAGTTCCAGATTCTTCCTTTTTTTTGTCAAGTACCTAGTGCTTCCAACAACAAATATCTGAACAATGTTTACTCTTGCCACACATTAAATAAGGATGAGAGAACCAACATTGGTTTTCCTTATGACCTTTTTGTTGGTAACAAAGATAAGTAATATGAAGTTTATGCTTTGCACACCTTTTTAGGCTAATATTTTTTAACTCGTGCAAGTCTAGTCAGTTTTTTTCATACCCTTCCATGGGGTCGCTTCCTTGGTCACATGGAGTGGTGATGAGAGGCATTCTCCTTCTTTATATTGCTCTTCACTCTTTGGTGACGTTGGGTATTCTTCCTAGGCCCTCACAATAGTAATCTTGGTGGCAATTAGTGTTGG
>LPNX010194521.1:21011-32616 GCA_001517045.1 Pseudotsuga menziesii | reverse complement strand
AACTTATTTAGTTCCTGAAAATTTCCAATTCATGAGTAATTGTTAATAATTCTTTGATGAGATTGAATCTTAGTTCCTAGATCAATGTGCAAGAATTAATAATTAGTCTGTTTCTACCATGCTTTGCTATAGCAATGGCTTACCCTACTTCCCATTAGGATGAATAGTTCCTTGAACTATAGTGGAGCCTTCTCCTATAGTCAAACACACCACCTATATACCCTAGACCTCCATACTAATGTTTGTGTTCTACTAATTCTTAGATTTATCTATTATAAACTGGAAATATGAAAAACAAAAAGCAGTTTGAAATTTTGAATGTCTCTTCAACTCTAGACTTCAAATCAAAAGTCAAAATACCTTGACTATGTCAAGGTGTCAAACATATTTTTCCAAGATTGAAAATACATCTTCAACCTATTGGCCTTTATTGGAAAGGCATAATCTAGCATAGTGTTCTTGATATACATGAGTGTATGATATAAGGTCAAACAATGATCATGTCACTTTTAACTTGATTTCCAAATCTTCTATTTGAAAACAGTCAATTTGGATTTTCCCTTTTATCCATTAAGTAACCAAGGAGGAATCCCCATATACTAGTAACTACAAGATGCTAATCCCTTTTTTCCAGGGCTATCTTTAAAAAAAGACAAAGGGTCATCATTTCGGCATAATTCTTTGATCCAATTCTGAGACTAGAGTTGAATCTAATGAAGTCCTCCTCAAATAGGACTGAAATACCTCCAACATTGCTAAATTATCTTGGCCCCAAGTAACCAACAAATGCACTCTTTCCACACATTAAATAAGGATGAGAGAACCAACATTGGTTTTCCTTATGACCTTTTTGTTGGTAACAAAGATAAGTAATAGGAAGTTTATGCATTGCATACCTTTTTAGGCTAATATTTTTTAACTCGTGCAAGTCTAGTCAGTTTTTTTCATACCCTTCCATGGGGTCGCTTCCTTGGTCACATGGAGTGGTGATGAGAGGTCTTATCCTTCTTTAGATTTCTCTTCACTCTTTGTTGACGTTGGGTATTCTTCCTAGGCCCTCACAATAGCAATCTTGGTGGCATTTAGTCCGTTTCTACCATGCTTTGCTATAGCAATGGCTTACCCTACTTCCCATTAGGATGAATAGTTACTTGAACTATAGTGGAGCCTTCTCCTATAGTTAAACACACCACCTATATACCCTAGACCTCCATAATAATGTTTGCGTTCTACCAATTCTTAGATTTATCTATTATAAACTAGAAATATGAAAAACAAAAAGCAGCTTAAGAATGAGCTTCCAACACTTGTCCCAAATTCCAATGTCCACCAATTGTACAATGATTGTAGTAATTCTTTCCATTGTCCTCCTTAAGGTTACTCTTTTCTTTTTACTACTTTGAGAAAGAGTTCCAGATTCTTCCTTTTTTTTGTCAAGTACCTAGTGCTTCCAATAACAAATATCTGAACAATGTTTACTCTTGCCACACATTAAATAAGGATGAGAGAACCAACATTGGTTTTCCTTATGACCTTTTTGTTGGTAACAAAGATAAGTAATAGGAAGTTTATGCTTTGCATACCTTTTTAGGCTAATATTTTTTAACTCGTTTAAGTCTAGTCAATTTTTTTCATACCCTTCCATGGGGTCGCTTCCTTGGTAACATGGAGTGGTGATGAGAGGCCTTCTCTTTCTTTAGATTGCTCTTCACTCTTTGGTGACGTTGGGTATTCTTCCTAGGCCCTCACAATAGAAATCTTGGTGGCATTTAGTCTGTTTCTACCATGCTTTGCTATAGCAATGGCTTACCCTACTTCCCATTAGGATGAATAGTTCCTTGAACTATAGTGGAGCCTTCTCCTATAGTCAAACACACCACCTATATACCCTAGACCTCCATACTAATGTTTTCATTCTACCAATTCTTAGATTTATCTATTATAAACTGGAAATATGAAAAACAAAAAGCAGTTTGAAATTTTGAATGACTCTTCAACTCTAGACTTGAAATCAAAAGTAAAAATACCTTGACTATGTCAATGTGTCAAACATATTTTTCCAAGATTGAAAATACATCTTCAACCTATTGGCCTTTATTGGAAAGGCATAATCTAGCATAGTGTTCTTGATATACATGAGTGTATGATATAAGGTCAAACAATGATCATGTCACTTTTAACTTGATTTCCAAATCTTCTATTTGAAAACAGTAAATTTGGATTTTCCCTTTGATCCATTAAGTAACCAAGGAGGAATCCCCATATACTAGTAACTACAAGATGCTAATCCCTTTTTTCCAGGGCTATCTTTAAAAAAAGACAAAGGGCCATCATTTCGGCATAATTCTTTGATCCAATTCTGAGACTAGAGTTGAATCTAATGAAGTCCTCCTCAAATAGGACTGAAATACCTCCAACATTGCTAAATTATCTTGGCCCCAAGTAACCAACAAATGCACTCTTCCTTCAACATCCAAACTATATCCATAAAGTTCCTCAACTATATGAATGTATCCAAGTAAACTTGTGTTAATAGGAGCTCAGTATCCCAAAGGATGATCTACAGGTTTTAGAAAAAACATATTCAAATCAACAAGCTTTTGGAGGTGCAGGGGATGCAACTTTACGATCCATTTCATAAAGAGTTCCTAGGTGTCTTACCCAGACATTATAGTATACAAAAGAGCATGTTGGAGATCCTACTAACTAGTAACAACATACTTTGGAAGTGCTAACACTATTCCTAAAATCTAGAAGATTACAGACAAAGATACTAGCAAGTATCTTCAAATGAATGTATTCCTGACTGAGCAATTACAACATCATTAGGAAAAATATTTCTTCAACAACCAAAGGATATCCATAAAGTTGCACACGAGAATATAATGCTCTAGAATATCCTCACATTCTCCTCATCTATCCATTTAGAATTGATTCTTTAATTGATGGTAGAGTAGGTTTTAGATTGGTCCCTTAGTTTCTAGTCTCTAAACAAGAAGAATTTGAAGACAGTGTTGGACAATTCGGTTGATGCCTTGAGAATATTATATGAAATGTTGGATATGCAATATGACATAATTTGATATTAGTGCAGGCATGTCAAATTTTGGAACAGATAAATGTTAGTGTGAAGAATCAGTGTGCAGATGTCCATAATGCTTTTCATGTTTGCAAAGGAAACAACTTATAAGTGAAGCTCAAGAAACATTGAATAGAAAAGTTTGGATTTGGAAAGATGGTCAGTTTAAATGAAGAATGTGCTTGTGGTAGATAGGAATAGCTCAAGAAACATTGAATAGAAAAGTTTGGATTTGGAAAGATGGTCAGTTGAAATGAAAAATGTGCTTGTGGTAGATAGGAATGTGTGACAGTGCTATAAATATTGGTATGTCTATACTCTGTATTTGAGGTTTATTTCATCATATATTTAAGTTTTACTACTTTTGGGGTTTGGATACTATCATGTATTTACATGCAAAACCATATTACAAGTTATAAACACCAAGAAACTTTGAACCTATGAACAAAATTCCTCAACCAATCAATATAAAGGAAGAAAATATCAGTTTGGGATATTACAGTCTGTACTGCATCACTGAGCAAGGAACAATATGGATGTGGCTCATCATGTAGCATGAGTAACAATCATTATTACAATAACTCTTCCAAGAAGACATATCAAAATTAGCATCTTTTTTGGTCATCCTTCTTCAAGTTATGGAGGAAAGTTATAATAATGAATTAGAAATACTATGAGGCCTTCTATACGAATTGCATCTTCAATATAAGTGTGGTTACTTGCAATCCAATATTGGTATATCTAAGATTAGAGAACAATGACATAAAATAATATTAGGTAATAGTTTCTTTCATAAAATCACTTCAAATCTGATGAAGATTATAAAATGTTCAATTTCATGTTTAATATGGACTCCTGTTTTTGGCTTGTAACTTTTATCTAACAATTGCACATGCTATCAACTATTGGAACTTAAGAGAAACTATTGATTCATCTTAGCTTTGGTTCCCATGTATGTGTTTTTTCAGAATAGAAAAATCTACAGTGTCTTGAATTTTTATAATCCATGCAGGAAGTGGAGTATTCAGATGAACCTGGTACACTCTTCTATTTCAAGTACCCAGTTGCTGGTGGTTCCATGTATTTCATCTAATCTCTTATTTGCTTACAGTGTTGTATATTTTATAAGGGGTATGCTTGTCATAAAATCCAAATTACTTTTAAATATTCCTAGCATTTATGAAATAAGAGAATCTTCGTGTTAGGAACAAACATTTCTAATTTCAGATCTAGACCTTATTAAAGTTTTATTTCACTGATTTCATTTCAGATCACATGTCTCCAGCTGGGAGTTTTGGTCCCCAAAAGATTATTGGTGGTAGGAGATGGAAGCATGTGGCCTCCATTTTCTCCCCAACTCTACTTCTACATCTTACTTGAAGAATACTACCCTCTTGGAATGTCTTCAAGCCTATGTTTGTGGCCCATTCCAATAATCAACCCAGGGGGCTAAGAAGGACTTCTTATCATTATTATATTGAAATGACAAAGTAGGTACCTCTATGCAATGCTCTTTCTCCTTTGTTTCCTTCTTGGAGTGTTTTGTGTCTTCATGTACTGCTGCCTTTTAATCGGTTGGTGCATTTGTTGCTTTGTTTCCCTTGATATTGGCTATCCATGTTTTTGTTGGCTTGACATTTAGATTCCTAGGTTGAAGCTTAAGAATGAGCTTCCAACACTTGTCCGAAATTCCAATGTCCACTAATTGTACAATGATTGTAGTAATTCTTTCCATTGTCCTCCTTGAGGTTACTCTATTCTTTTTACTGGTTTGAGAAAGAGTTCCAGATTCTTCCTTTTTTTTGTCAAGTACCTAGTGCTTCCAACAACAAATATCTTAACAATGTTTACTCTTGCCACACATTAAATAAGGATGAGAGAACAATGTTAGGCTAATTTTTTTTAACTAGTGCAAGTCTAGTCAGTTTTTTTCATACCCTGCCATGGGCTCGCTTCCTTGGTCACATGGAGTGGTAATGAGAGGCCTTCTCCTTCTTTAGATTGCTCTTCACTCTTTGGTGATGTTGGGTATTCTTCCTAGGCCCTCACAATAGCAATCTTGGTGGCATTTAGTCTGTTTCTACCATGCTTTGCTATAGCAATGGCTTACCCTACTTCCCATTAGGATGAATAGTTCCTTGAACTATAGTGGAGCCTTCTCCTATAGTCAAACACACCACCTATATACCCTATACCTCCATACTAATGTTTGCGTTCTACCTCCATGGGTTTCTTCATACCTTGGCCTGCTTGCTAAGGCACTAGCTGTTGAAGCCCATCTTTTGCAACAATTTAAGGCCTATTTCTTGGACATGCAATTCAAATTGACCCTAAGGCTCTTTTGTTGAAGCAACATAATTATAGAGGGTGGAAGGTCAAGAGCTTTCCATGCTTTCCTCGATCATGGTATATGCATATTGCATTACAATAGTCCTGTTCCAATGAACATACTCCTCTTCATTTCTTCAAGTTCTTGCTATGGCCTTGTTACTAGTTGAAATGAAAATCGAAGCCACTTGTAAGCATGTGAGGAGGAAGTGACCACTGTCACCTTAGTCAACTTCTCCCAACTGCTTTGGAAGCCTAAGCCTCCTAGGGAAGATCCCTATTTTGACTCTGCAAAGACACTAAACACCCAAAAAGAGCTTGCGTTTTCCTGGCTACTTGCGCGCTAGGGTTGTTTGTTGTTTGTGTGCAGGTATGGCGGCACCTGGGGGTGGGGAGGAATCCCCCCCCCTCCAGATTCGGACGTGGATTCCTTCCAAAGGCTTCTGGATAGCAGAGGGAAGAAGTCCTCTGGCCCGGTGATCCCAAAATTCATTAAAAAACTGGAGGAAATTCCTGAAATTGCCCTTCCTGAAGAGAAACCAATGAAAATAGCTCTGGCTCTGGCTAAGCGAGGGTTAGTGGGTCAGTTCATGGGGTTATGGCCCTCCTCCAAGACCACAGATGACTGGATACAGCAAAACTGGAAGCCCAACCTGAAACATGGAGTAACATGCTACCCCATCGGGAGAGGTTTTTTTGTTTTCGAATTCATATCAGAAGAAGACCGGGATTTGGTTTTCAGAAATGGCCCCTACTTCATGGGGACGCAGGGCCTTTACTTGAACAAATGGACGCCAGACTTTGACCCCACAGTCGATCTCCCCAAAGAGGTGCCGGTGTGGGTCAGGCTTCCCAATCTACCAATGCACTGCTGGGACTATGAGTCACTGCAGAGAATAGGGAATGGAATAGGCCGCTTCATTGACAAAGCCGATAAAAAAGTCCAATACACATGTGCCAGAATCTGTGTTGAAGTGGACCTCGAAGCAGGTCTCCCAGAGGTAGTAAAGTTAGCAGTTGGATCTTGGACCCATTATCAAAAACTGGACTATGAGCACCTACCTTTCAAGTGCAGAAACTGCCAAGAGCATGGCCACTTCCAAAGACACTGCCCCAAACTGGCCGAGGGGAAAGAAGACGTGGAAGGCTGGCAGAAAGTCAGGAAAGGGAAAAACTCCAATAGCACCAAAATCAAGGAGAAAGACACCCAGGAACCCCCAAAGGGAGGCAACTCAAAGGCCAACCTGCAAGAACCCCATTCTAAAGCTCATCCTGCTACCAGCGCTCCAGAAAAGGAAGAAGTTAGGGCTTCACAAGGCCCTATAATCTCAGGCCCCCACCCTGCTATCCCCAGCCCGTCAAAAGAACCAATAAGCCTTGGATCAGAGACAGGAGCTGACTCTTCAGAGGAAGGAGACACTGAAGTTAGCATCCCATCAGTCACCCCGAATCAACCAAAGAGGGGACAAAAACCTGAGAAGAAAAGAAGGGAAGAGCAGTCCTATAAGGACGTGGTCCAAGGGTCACAGCACACCATACCAGAAATGATGAACACCAGATCCAGAATGAAAATTGGGAAAACCTCGAAAGGGGGCCACCCCCCTCAACCAGGAAAATAATGCAGTATGTCTCCTGGAACTGCAGAGGACTAGGCAGTACCATTAAAGAAGAAGCCATCAGAGATTTAGTAAGAGCAAAGATGATGGAAGTCCTCCTAATCCAGGAGACAAAGATGGAGGAGGAGGCTCTCCTCTGGGTAAGTAACTCGTTCTGGAAGAAAGGCCCGGGAAGGGCTGTGAGCGCACGTGGAGCATCGGGAGGCCTGGCAACGTTTTGGGACTCTTCCAAGCTCGAACTGGTTGAAGAAAATGGAACCACTCACTGGCTATTCACCAAGCTGCTTTACAAAGAATCCGGCCACTCTATAAGTATCTTTAATATGTATGTTCCTGTCTTGTTCGCAGAGAAAAAATATTGCTATAATTCCTTAAAACTCTTTCTCAACTAGCATATCCATGAAAACTTAATAGTTACCGGGGACCTTAATGTCACTCTTGCTTTGGCCGAGAAAAGAGGGGGATCGATAGTTTAGGACCCTGCAAGAGAATGGGTAGAAGACCTGATGCTGGACTGGGATCTTGAAGACATAATACCTAAAAATGGGAAATTTACTTGGTCCAACAAAAGGATAGGGCCTGGCCACATAGCTACTCACCTAGACCGCTTTCTTATCCATTCCTCCTTTCTTACCCTCGGCCTCACGGCATCCTCCAAGATCCTCCCGCATTATACCTCTGACCATAAGCCAATATCGCTATCCCTCTATCCCGGGGAAAAGTTAGGCCCTATCCCCTTCCGGTTCAGCCCAATCTGGGTCAATCTGGAAGGCTTCCATGAGATTGTGTCTAATTCCTGGAACGAGCCCGCTTATGGTTCCCCTTTCTTTGTCTGGGAAAGTAAACTCAAAAGACTCAAATCTGATCTGAAAGCTTGGGCCAAAGGCCTCAGATCCCCTATGGATGAAAGGATAAGAGCTCAGAGGGCCCTGGAACGGCATCAGCTAGCCTTGGAAGAGTCCCCGGTCACTCTTGCCTTGCTTAATTGGGAGGCTGATCTTCAAAGGAATTACCACAAAGCCTGTAGAGAAGAGGAAATATACTGGAGAACCAAGTCAAGAACGCTTTGGCTCCAAGATGGAGATAAAAACACAAATTTTTTTCATAAGCAAGCTCAGGCCAGGAAAATCTACAACTCCATCAATGAAATACAAATGCAAGACCATGTTATAATAGATTTCAATGAAATCAAGGAGGCTGCCCATTACTATTTCAAAAATCTTTATTCTGCTCCAGACTCGGATCCAGTGGACCCAAAGTCCTACCCTCTATCAGAGGTGCCAAATTTGATCAATGATGATGATAACCAGCTCCTGAACAGCCCTATAAGTATCCGGGAAATCAAGAAAGTCCTGTTTAAAATGGAACCGGACAAAGCTTCTGGGCCGGATGGATTCATAGCCAAGTTCTACATTTCTTGTTGGGACATCATCAAATCAGACTTGTACAGAATGGTTAAGAAGGCTCAGCACTGCTCCAAGCTGGGGGGAAACACCAATTCCTCTTTCTTGGTACTTATCCCAAAGGAAAAAGGTGCTAAGAATTTCAGTAGATTTAGGCCTATATCTCTCTGCAACACGGGGTATAAAATCGTTACCAAAATAATGGCTAACAGACTTAAAAACTTCTTGCCTAAACTGATCCCAGAAAATCAAGGCGGGTTTGTGAAAGGAAGACAAATTCTGGACAATATCATCCTTGTCCAAGAAGCCATTCATACCAGCTTCAGAAAAAAGGAAAAAGGCATGGTAGTAAAGTTGGATCTGGCTTGTGCCTTTGATAGAGTCAGGCACGACTTCCTTTATGCTGTCATGAGAAACTTTGGGTTCAATCAGAAATTTATAGGCTGGATTAAAGCTTGCATATCAGCCCCTTGGATTGCTCCATTGGTTAATGGTCGCCCCACCAGTTTCTTCAAAGCCTCAAGAGGTCTGAGGCAAGGCTTCCCTCTTTCCCCGGTGCTCTATGTCCTCCAAGATGCTGTCTTAAGCTTCCAACTGAACAGGAAACTCTAGAATAGATCTCTTTCAGGAATCAGAATTGTTCCAAATGTTAAGGATGTCAATCATGCCCAGTTTGTGGATGATACCCTGCTACTGGGTGCAGTTGATCTCAATACAGCTAGTAAATTCAAAGCAGAACTGGACTTCTACAAGAACAGCTCTGGTAGTGAAATAAATTACCAAAAAAGAAAGATCTTTGGTTGGAATTGTACCCCCCGGGAAATGCTGGAGATTTCGTGGATTCTTGAAATGGAAGGCCTGACAGTCTAGGATACTTTTACCTATCTGGGCATTCCAATTTTTAAAGTTTCCCTGAAAGTTATTCATTGGCTGCCCCTGTTGGACAAACTAAAAAACAAAATCCAGGCGTGGGGAGAAAAATGGCTCAACAAAGTAGGTAAAGTAATCTTGATGAAATTTGTCCTAGCAAGTCTTCCTATCTATCAATGTTCAGTCCTTCTTGCCCCCAGAACCATTACAAACAAGATTACTGAGCTGCTCCGGTGATTTCTCTGGGAGGGTGGTAGAAACAATGAAAAGAAGCTGCATCTGGTGAGCTGGGACAAGGTTACGAAGTCCAAAATGGAGGGGGGTCTTCAAATTAGAGATGTGTCCATCCAAAACATTGCCATGGGAAGCAAGATTCTTTGGAATATGATCACTGGGAAGAGAACCTGGAGTAAACAAATCCTCAAGAAAAAATACTTCAAAGGAGATAAGGAAAGATGCTTGGAAAGAGACACCAAAGTGCAGAAGGGGTCCCCAATCTTCTCGCTCTGCAAAAAAGCTCTCCCGCATTTCACTTCAAAGCTCACCTGGATCCCTGGTAATGGAGCAAAAATTCAAATCTGGGATGACTCCATTCTTGGAGATCAGCCTCTTCATGGAGTCCACGACCTGGATAACATTAAATCTTAGCTCACTGCCAATAACTACAGCACCTTGTGGGACATTTCAATTTGGGGAAGTGATGAAAACATAGCCTGGGTAGGTTGGGATCTGGGTGATTACCCAATCGAGCTTTAGGAGGAAGCACTGGATTTGCTGAGCCATCTTCAAGGTAAAATGCCCATAAGTGCCAGAACAAGAGATAAACATGGATGGGGCTCACATTCTGGAATTTACACCGTTGCTGAAGGTTATGCTACTATTCTGGCGATCCCTTGGGCCTCTCCAAATCCAGCTCCGTGGAAATCCCTTTGGAAATTTCCGTCAATCCCAAAAATTGATGTTTTTATTTGCACGGTGCTGCATAATGGAATTTTGACCGCAGATAATCTCAGGAAAAAAGTCTGGGCGTTGCCTTCTCGTTGCCCCTTATGCACCTGCGCTGAGGAAACAGTTGATCATCTTCTCCTCTTCTGTGACTTCACTAAGGATGTATGGAAAGCCATGCTTTGGCCCATCGCTATCATATTGCCTGGTTCTTTTACGGGGCTCTTCAGCTGCTGGATCTCACTCTCTCCCTTCAGCCTAAGCAAAAAATTCCTCCTCATAACCATTTGGATGTGGATTCCTAAATTCTTATGCTGGAAAATTTGGCTGGAAAGGAACAATAGAGTTTTTAAAGAAACCAGCAGACTCCCTCTTCAAGTGGCTGCTCAAGCTAAAATTATGCTCTCAGAAGCTCTCAATTGTAAGCCTGGAATAAGCAACACGGCCACTCTCTCTGCTGAAGAAGAGCATTGGGTGAAGGACTTCCACCTAAATCTCCAAAGAAAAGATACCAGCAATCCTCCTTTCAAAGCAAATTGGGAAATTAGACTTGAAGAATAGGATTTTATTACATGGCGATCAGCTCTTGGCGAATGGTGTATTTTCTTTGATGGGGCCTCTAAAGGGAATCCCGGTCAAGCTGGGGGAGGAGGCATCATTCTTGATCCAGAAAGCAATCTCCACCTGTCCTTCGCCCGGGGTCTTGGGCTTGCCTCAAACAATCAGGCTGAGTATCTGGCATTGTGGCAGGGTCTATGTCAAGCGAGAATGCTGAATATTCAAAATATCTCTATCTTTGGCAACTCTAGATTAATTATTAAAGCTCTGCGCTCTAAGAAAAATCCAACGGACATCAATCTCTCCCAAATTCACAGGAAAACTCTTCTCCTTTTGTCTCAATTCAGATCTGTCAAAGCCTATCATGTTTTAAGGAACTTAAATAGCCTGGTGGATGCTGAAGCCAACCGGGGCACTCTGCTGAATAAAACCAGCTGATAATTAATGGAGAAGACTCAAATGTCAGGATTCCCTAAGGTTAATGCTGCTAGCCCGTTGCAATTTGTTGGCCTCTGTTTGATGCTGATTTTCATATGAGTTCAATCGCAGCTTTTGTCAAAGACTTCAAGATGAAGAGAAAGATCAGTATTGAACACTGGAACAAGTATTGTAAGAACCAGGCAGCCTTTTTTCCATACCATTAATAAAATTCTATCTGTTTCTGTAAAAATAAAAAAGACACTAAACACCAAAATATTCTCTTTGGAGGTTGTCAGTGACCAGTGCCTAATGGATTCTATAAAGTGGGTAAAGGAAATGTATGGTTTGTATAGATATCAAACAACAAGATAACTGTGATAGCATTC
>LPNX010194521.1:0-20723 GCA_001517045.1 Pseudotsuga menziesii | reverse complement strand
CCATCATGTGCATCATATCAACTTTGGATATTGTTATAGATTGTACAGGAAGATAAAAGCAGCGATACACACAGCCCAATTTAACAGCTCATAATAGTAATCATATCAACCCCCATTAGTCCAATCTTTGCATGAAATATAATAAGTTAGAATATAATCATTGGCAGCAATACACAGACCAATTAGTGCTCCACTTAGTGACAAGCATTAACCAAATGTGTAACGTTCTAAGTTCTAACAAAGAAAACAAAAGGACTTTACCCTTTTGGTTTTGTTCCTCCAGGGCAAACAACTTTGTCAATCTCAAAGCAGATTGCTACAAGTCCCAAGGTCGACATGCTTTGTCCTCCCCCTATCCTGTA
Organism: Pseudotsuga menziesii; assembly: GCA_001517045.1. Taxonomy (NCBI): domain Eukaryota; kingdom Viridiplantae; phylum Streptophyta; class Pinopsida; order Pinales; family Pinaceae; genus Pseudotsuga; species Pseudotsuga menziesii. Next base: position 20,361 of record LPNX010194521.1, on the reverse strand, counting down.
AAAATATTGGTCAAGTGTCTTAAATGTACTTTTTGACTAAGTGTTGATCATGCATATGTAACGCATGTCCCAGATGACTGCAAGCTGAAGTTACATTAATGTATTCTTGGTCTCTATAAACATCAACCAGTGATGTTTGACTCGTGGTAAGTTCTGTATCGTTCAGTCATGGGTCTGGGTGAATGGAACTTATCTGTGGATTCTTAACTGAAGGGGTAGGGTATGTGCCAGGACCATCTCTTTCTCTGTTGGATCGATGGTAATCTTTCTTGTAACCCAGAATGAAGATCGAAGCTACCCACCAAAATGGGGGTTAACCTGACCTACCTTTTACCTTTGCTCACAGTTTAGCTCAATGGCATAATCTCATACATAATTAACTCATGACTTAAATAAATAATTGGGCAATCCCACCAAGAAATTACCAAGGTTAGTGTATTGTTGACTCGAAGGTGTTTCAATATGCCTTCTTATAGATAAAAATCCTCCTATCAATGGACATACCAAACACACTATATCCCTCTGGTGCGGTGACTATCTTCTATCTATCCTTCGCCCAACCGCCTATCTATCTTAGTTATAGATGGTGCAGTTCTATTTCCCCCATACTTATTTACCCCTATCCGTACGTGTGAAACTAAGTAAAATGCAATTCTTCAAAAATAAAAAAACAAGCTCTTCATATTATAGTCATTCTTCCACCAGAGTGTAATAACGTTACCTCTTTAAATGCTAGAATGGATAGAGTTCACTAACTCTCGAATCCCTCCTGTTCTACATGAGTCTCCATTGAGAAGAGTACTCAGCACAGACTTGCCTAGAGAGTTGGGACTTGGAAGCTTGGACAAACATGCAAATATCTCCCTGATAATAACAATTCCAATCCAGAACACAAAAGTGGAACCCAGCGTGGAAATGTGGTGGTTAAAACATTCATATGAAGTGCAAGGTATTTTTTTCAGGCTTGTTCACGATTTTTCAAAAACATTACAGGTTTTATTTCTTAAGAACAAGACATATGATTTGATTGATTTTAATACCTAAAATGCCTAAAACGTTTGTCCTGGCCAGAATGCAACACTACCTAATCTGTGAAAGTCCATTTATGAAAAATCAGTGAAATCGACCCTGTGTGAAGTTTACAGGGATGGAGTATACAGGGAAAATAAGCCGAACAAAATATTGTTGCAGAAGATTGAGAAAATACCTAAAACGTTTGTCCTGACTAGAATGCAACACTGTGAAACTCCTTTTTATGAAAAATCAGTAAAATCAAGCCTGAGGAGATGCAGGTCGATACCCACGTGCCGCTATGAGGTGAAGTTTTCCAACCCATGACTGAAATTCCCGACCTGATCGAGCAATATGAAGTGAAGTTTTCCAACCCCCATGACTGAAATTCCCTACCCGATCGAGCAATTTCTCTTCCCGGCAAATGAGCAAAAACTATGATTTCAGTGTCATTGGCCGTATAGTTTCAAAAGATATTTGTCAAATTGGGGAAAATTAAGTTTATTTTTTTTTTTAATTTATAATTTACCATTTTTATAGAAAATTGTTGTGTTGTTTTAAAAAAAAAATTATAAAACTAATTAATTATTATTTTTTGAAACTATGGAAGTTATTTTAAATTGTCATGTTATTTTTTTGACCATTCATTGAACTTATGCAAATATTTACATAGGAGATAACGAACATTTTTTAGTCGCTTTGCTAGGGTTTCAGCTCGCATGTCAGGGTTCTCGGGTTCACCTCTTCTGCAGACGTCATGGCCGCCATTGATGGAGGTTCCCAACTGTCCTCCTCCTCTGTGCTCCCTCCTAAAATCAAATCTTTCATGCGCTTGGTTCTCAACCGCCCTCCTCCTCGCCTTTCAAAAGAGACTCTCAATATACATGAAGTTGTCAAACACCATTTTCAGAATTATGTATTTAAACTGAATTCTCCATTTGATAAATTTGTAGCATTTATCTGCTGCTGCAAACAACTCATTATTTTATGCTGCATGCTTTCAGTCACAGCATTCTTTCCTGTTTTTTAAGCAACAGTCAAGCCATATTTCCATTTTTTGTGAACATAGGTAGCTTGTTCCATTAAAATAGTCCTTTTAGCGGAATATAAGCAAATTATATCACCTATCTTGTGACAGATCATTGTAGCATCCTTTTCCATATTCCTTGCTCAATTTCCTTTATTAAATGGCCCAAATTAACATCTCCCTTTAGATACGCCAGAAAGACTAGCATTGTATTGTGGAGTAAATTTGCAATTTTCTTCTCATAAACTATTTGAGCAGATATCTTTCTCTGCACTAAAAGCTAGTTGTCCCTGTTATGCATCGAGAAGTAATGGACACACAAGTTGAGGATTCACAAGCTGCATAGGTGAAGTTTGACATGGCTTAAATTTAAGTACTCACTGGAGTGGTTGTAGTGGAAGGGTAAGCAAAGTTAACTTCTCGTTGTGGTCTTTATAACCAATGTTCTCTGTTGGTCCAAATTTGGGCATGGTTGTCTCCTTGGACTATTAAATGGCTCCTTTTGATCTTTTAAGGACAAAGAGGCTTCTATGTGGTCTTCTGGACTGTTAAATGGATCCTTTTGATTTGACTTCCATGCACTGCTACTTTGTTTATAAACTAATAGTGTTTGCACTAAATATGCTTATTTTGTTGTGGGTAGCCCAGCCTAACTAAATCCAAAACAAAATTGAGCCACATCAACCATGGAGCCTTTGTAAACCACACATACTATTGCATTATGTCATTCCTTATTCTACTTGTAGACAAATTGTAATCAAGTGAAACCCTGGCCATATATAATTGAGTATGAAGATGTATGGGTAACTGATTGTATGTATGCCATAAAAAGTAAAATTTCATTTTTTTATTTGTTTTTCAAATTTTTTATTTCATTTCATTTTTTGAATTCAAATCTCCCATGTGGCATGGTAGCTATGGTGAAGTGGTGGTGATATTTAGTCATTCAAATCTCCCATGTGGTGTGGTATCTATGAAGGAATGTGCATTAATGTAAGGATTTGGGTGCAATCATTGTTGCATGGGAATGATTACATAGAGTTGATAGATGATTCAACTACAAATTATAATGTTATTTGGTAGATCGCATTTATCACCCAACAAGGCATAGAACACTACCCTCTATTCCCCTATGGAAATCTTAAAGGTTTCACTTCATTGATTTGAGAGTTAAACATGAATGCTCAAGGCTTTGAGGACCTTTCCCCACGATTTGGTATGATTGGGAGTAGTATGGATCTCACTTTTGTGTGTGGAGTCCTTTACACCGTGGAGTCCTTTCTTGAAATTGTTCAAGTTTACTTCATCCATGGACCTCAGAATATGAATCAACACTAGTATACTTCCTAGGCTATGACATGATGGCATGATCAATATTCTCTATTATAATGATAGGGATGGCATATTATTGAAGTTGATTCCAACACAAATCCTCACTATTGGACCAATAGGTGAATTTGTAACATCAATGAGGACTTAATCTTCCCACTTTTTTATGGAGGCCTACGTGTACCCTTGGACTACAAGGAACCTAAAATGATGCAGGTCACCTCAGTGCTAAATGCAATCACAGTGAGAGGATGGGGTAGTAGATCCTTTTTCATTAATAGTTCATGCTCCATTAACAGTGAGAGGATGGACTCCAAAGTGGTTCATGCTCCATGTTAAGCCATGATTTCTTTCCCATGCCACTTTCCTTATTAATGCTTGCTTATAGTAGTGTTCTCTTTCCTTGTTTATTTTATTGTTCTATTGTTCTTAAACTACTTGGGATCATCTCTTTCAAGAATACAGATCCCACTACAAGAATGGAATACTTGCTAGATCTACCCATTTCAAGAACATAAGAAACTTCCATAACACAACTCTTAGTTTTGGCCATGTGCATTCAATGTGTTCTACAACATATCATTGGCGATATAACTCAAGTTTGTGGCACTATCAATGGGAAATAAGCAGCAACCAATGCTCATGGGGTGGTCATATGTTGAAAGTGTAAATACATTCCCACCAAGACATTGACCTCAAGTGACTTCACTATATCCATTTTTTTTCATTTGTTAGTGTCTCTTCAACAATGAACTTCTTCCATATTGAACCTATCATTCTAGATTTTTTTCATGGTCATCGCAGCAGGGTGATGTATCCAATATGAATTATGCAATTGTCACCCCTATGTATACTTCTTCAAATGATGAATTCTTCTAGAATAACTTGATAAACATGATCTAAGTTGGGAGAGGAAGCTCTTCCCCTTGATTTACGCTGTGGAGTCCTTTCTTGAAATTGTTCATGTTTACTTCATCCACGGACCTCATAATGGGAATCAACACTATACCTCGTAGGATATGACATGGTGGTATGATCAATATTCTCTATTATAGTGATAGGCGAGTCCAAGAGAGGACAAGATCGTTAATGTTTAGGGAAATTAGGGTTTCATACACATACCATAATGAAACCCTAACATGGTGAAAAATGAATGTAGAAATTATCTAGGAGGGCCTAAGAAAGTACCACATCAAAACATTGTTGATTAGGGTGTTAATTATGTAATGAAGTATTATTAGCAACGACTCTAGAAATATGATAAAAGAAAGTTAATATATTCATGCGTAAGACATCAAATGGAAATAGAGGAAATACTTCACAATAAAATCCTTCCAATTTGGTAAATAACACTTTTAGTTGGTTATAATTAGATAAGTTCTCATAGTTTCACAAATGAACAAAAATATTGAGAAATAGGAAAAATAAACCACACTTTGAGTGGAGAAGAAACCCTCATGCTTCAATATGCAACAAAAATGATATGTCTATTAAGTTCCAAGAGGGAGTGAACTCTCAAAATCTAACCATGACAAATGAAGGAGAGAGCAAATCCTTATATAGCTTTAAGCTCCTCTTACTTCCACAATAGAATAATAGTAAAACCCTAGCGTAGGATGAAGTACACAAACCAAAACACTCCTAGAGACTCTAACAACATCCATGAAACAAGGTGGTCAAATCCATAGGTATGATATGCAAGAGGAGAAAGGCCCAAGAAGGAGGGTGTCTCCATACATGGGGGAATTAGAGCAAGTAGAAGTCCAAATCTAGCCTCCAAAGGTTTCTACAAAGGTAGCACTGCAATGACATAGCTCTAATAAATAAGAAATGATGGGGATCTAACCCTATATCTTGGGTTCGACCCTCCTACATCCCACCAAATGTGAAACATCCTCCATGAATAATGTGTAGGAAACCTCCAAATGTGAAACATCCTCCACGAATAATGTGTAGGAAACCTCCAAATGTGGGCGCTCTCTCCAAATGGGGCTTAACAAATCTTCATTTGTATGGTGAATCTACAGACTGGGTTCATAACAATACATGCACTTGACCGATGGATGGGAACATCAATGGTTTTATCATTAAAGGATTCACTTTCTCATTTCATGAAGGAAGGCGAAATCGAAAATGTTTGATTAGTTAGGTTCACTGCACTAGGTGCACTACAGAATGGGTTCATAAGAATACAAACACTTGAGCGATGGATGGGAACACCAATGGTTTTATAAAGGATTCACTTCCTCATTTCATAAAGGAAGATGAAATCGAAAATGTCCGAGTGGTTAGGTTCATTGCACTGGGTGCACTACAGACTGGGTTCATAAGAATACAAACACTTGACTGATGGATGGGAACACCAATGGTTTTATAGAGGATTCACTTCCTCATTTCATAAAGGAAGGCAAAATAAAAAATGTACGATTGGTTAGGTTCACTTCATTGGGTGCAAAGTTTTCATTTTGATAGCTTAGAGCATCTTGGTCAACTTATTGTTTAGGTTTCTACAAAGGTAGCACTCCAATGAGATAGCTCCAATAAAAAATAAATGATGGTGAACCCACCCTATATCTTGGGTTTGACCCTCCTACATCCAACTAAATGTGAAACATACTCCACAAATAATGTGTAGGAGACTTCGAAATGAGGGTGCTAGCTCCAAATGGGGCTTAACAAATCTCCATATGTGGAGCACTCCTCCAAAAGTAGAGAAAACCCTCTAAATATGAACACTACATCAAAGATAGCATGAAATGATGTGGAAAACACACCCCAATGGTGAAAACACACCACGAAAATCCCAAAAAGGCATGAAAAAAACCCTAGAAAGGTGGACACTACCTCCAAAAAAGCATAAATTTTGCCTCAAATGTGAACGGCCCCCATCAAATGAGCTCAAAAAAGGCTAAGCAATCCATAAAATATGGCATGGAAAGGCAATCAAACCATCCAATAGTGAGCACCCCATTAAACAAGGGCTACATGAGCATGAAAGAAACCTCCAACATGGACACTCCTCAAAACAAGGCATGGATGAATGATAAATCAATCTCCAAAGAAGGGCACTATCTTCTTTGACTACACCAAGGGTCAAGATTCAACATATGTTCAAATGATTCCCACATTTCAACCAACTCCTCAAGCTGAGTACAAGGGCTAGATCCATAAAACAAGGGGCTAATTTGCTAAACCTTCAATCAAAGGCTCGTTTCTTAATAGGTCATCAAACTTTAAAAGTAGGAAACGACCTCAAGGTATGTGCAACGAGTACCCACATGAAATATGCTCACATACTAGCTAATGATATTTCATCTACTTGGAATGATTCCTACTCTTTGAGCTGTCACATCGACGGACCTATTTTTTTGATAGGACTGTGTTGTGACAACTGTTTTATAAACTTTTTACCCTGGTAATGTTTTTTCGGAAAAAGCCAAAAAAATACCAAATTAACTGTTGGGCAAAAAATATGGGTTGCCTTCAAGCTGCCTGATCCGAGCTTCTTTTCAACTGCGAGATACAGTGTTTTTTGGCACAACACGTTTCCTTTTTCCTCTGGATTTCAACGTTACGATCCTGGGTGTGGGTGTGCCCTATTTTGGTTACAATGTTCAAATAGAATGTGAGAAAGGAGAAGAGTAGCTCAGGTACACAGAATCGCTGGTGGAGGTTGAGGTTTTGGGGCACAGTCGAGGGCACTGAATCTACAAATTTATTGGAACAATCTCTCTTCAAGGTATGGTTGGAAAACAATCAGCCTCTATGTTGTGTTGTGCACTCATTTTATAATACTTAGGGGCATTCTTTATCTGTATGCTATGAATTAAGCTAAGAAGTTGTTGATAACAGATTTTGATGTTTTCATGGTCATAATTATTATGATCCATGAGGGTTCGGAGGCTTCTCTTCAGAAATAGCAGAAAACGTGCAAATTTCAGGCTCTATAAGCAAATTATTGTGCTATTGTGCTCTTTGTGATATTTTCTCTTAGCTCATCACAACCCGTATTTCTTCCCATTATGATAAAACCCTGTCCATCCAATGGTCCAATTAGAAGGGTTCATTAGTAAAGCACATCAAACATACATTAGAGATCTCTCTATGTGAAGTAACAACTAAGGGAAACTCTTCAAGCATTGCATATATCACCTCTGAAAAAGGATTCGGCCTATTATTTCTATCATGGATTCACGACTAAGACCTGTAATATGAAGTGGGATGTTCAAAGTTTCAAACAGGGATGGAAGTATAATATGACCATATGCCAAGACTGCCCAAATACATCATAGCATTCAAGATGTTATTTCTAAGCTTCTGTTATTTCTTAGATTCTGTTGGAGATGAACATAGATGAGATACCTAGGACCTTTTTCTACTTCAAGGATATGTCGCAGGCTATATTTTTATTGAGAATATGCCTTCTTTCCTGAGCTTTAATTGGATTTTTTATGTCTATAAAATCTGAGACAGACATTAGGCCAATATCACCCAAGAATGCTGCCAAAAATCACAGGTCCAACGATAAGGATAGATGCTTTCTTTCATATCTGAGCGTAGTACACAAGAAATTTCTGGAATTTATCCTTTGGACAAGGATTCTTCAAATCGTGGAACCAATCCTCCAACTGTGCTCCAACTTATCACTTATTTTCTTTACTGTCACACTCCTCTAAACACACCAAGGATTTGATTGTTTCCTTTTCCAATCGATGGTACCTTTGCTACAAGATGGATCATTCTCCCTTTAAGGTATGGCTGGAAAACACTCTGTAGGCTTTATAGTTTGCACACCATATGTTTGATGAAATTCCTGAGAGAGCAAACCCTCACTATTGTTTATTGATACTATCAGTACTCTTTGAATCTCTGTGTGAAACCCATTTCCTGTAGGAAAAGTGATTTGCCTCCTTCTCCAGGTTAAATCTGCAGGTTATGAAATAAGATGCTGGATGCCCTTTTTTGTTTGACAGATCATCATCAGGGAGGAGGGGTGGTTCTTGCTCTATCTTATTCTTTGTGCATTTATGTTGTGGCACACATCTGAGATCCCTCCAACCAGTGTGTCTTTGAGCTAGACCTTGAAATTGGATGGTAGTAGAAACATTGCTGGAATAAAATGATGTTTCTTTTGGAAAACAATAAAAAAATGCATCCAAAAGAACGGTATTGGAAAATTTTCTGAAATTGCATACATGAATTAGCAACATATTGCGATGCCTCAGATCCTTTTAAGGTCTCTTTTTATTCAATGTGATTTGGAAATGCTAGCCACTTGGATATAGAAGGCTCTAATGGATTTTAAATTGATTTGCTAACATTTACATTGATGTCAAGGGTTTTATAATGATAGTATGTCAGATTGCTACATTCCACATTAATGGACTAAATGGGTGCAATAATAGGAGAAGCATGGTGTGCCTAATAGATTTGGACAGAGCAAAAAACTGTGGAAACAATCACAAAGTTGATTGATGGCCAAAACAACACCATCGTGATGACAAGGACAATGTTTCCGCTCACCATCATTCCCATCATTAAAGAAATCTTAATGGCAAGTTTAACAAAATGATCAGTATTTGATAGTTTGTATAGAGTCTAGGGTCCTATAGGTCCAAAAATGCACAATGTTTTTGCATTTACTCCACCATGAGTTTACCTCCATCACTAACCACTAACAATTGGTTCTGCAAAGATTGCAGGCTTCTAAGAAATTTGCAGTGTTAATGCAAGACTGTTAGAAATGGACAGTAAAAATGGAGGGATACCTTATGCTACTTCTATATAGCCATAGTTGTTGAAGAAATCCCTTGGAACACCACTCCACCTGTACCTACTACAGAGATACCTATGTTGAATTCCACGCTCCCATCCTATCCAATCCCAAATGACTCAACTAGACTCCCAACCCTAATTCTGGACCCTGACACTCCATGAGTCCATTGTCTTGCAGATTCCCTAGCCCCCACATCTTTCATCCCACAGGACATTTTTCTCCATAACACTCTCTGCATGCTCCTTTTACTGACACCACAAGTCCTGCCCTTTGCTAGAGCATGGATAACCCTCCTCAACTCCCAACTATTCCAAAGCAGGTCCAAAAGAAACAGTTGTTGCAACTCACTATAGTTGCACACGAGAAGATAATGCTCTAGAATATCCTCACATTCTCCTCATCTATCCATTTAGAATTGATTCTTTAATTTATGGTAGAGTAGGTTTCAGATTGGTCCCTTAGTTTCTAGCCTCTAAACAAGAAGAATTTGAAGACAGTGTTGGACAATTCAGTTGATGCCTTGAGAAGATTATATGAAATGTTGGATATGCAATATGACATAATTTGATATTAGTGCAGGCATGTCAAATTTTGGAACAGATAAATGTTAGTGTGAAGAATCAGTGTGCAGATGTCCATAATGCTTTTCATGTTTGCAAAGGAAACAACTTATAAGTGAAGCTCAAGAAACATTGAATAGAAAAGTTTGGATTTGGAAAGATGGTCAGTTGAAATGAAGAATGTGCTTGTGGTAGATAGGAATATCTCAAGAAACATTGAATAGAAAAGTTTGGATTTGGAAAGATGGTCAGTTGAAATGAAAAATGTGCTTGTGGTAGATAGGAATGTGTGACAGTGCTATAAATATTGGTATGTCTATACTCTGTATTTGAGGTTTATTTCATCATCTATTTAATTTTTACTACTTTCGGGGTTTGAATACTATCATGTATTTACATGCAAAACCATATTACAAGTTATAAACACCAAGAAACTTTGAACCTATGAACAAAATTCCTCAACCAATCAGTATAAAGGAAGAAAATATCAGTTTGGGATATTACAGTCTGTACTGCATCATTGAGCAAGGAACAATATGGATATGGCTCATCATGTAGCATGAGTAAAAATCATTATTACGATAACTCTTCCAAGAAGGAATGTCAAAATTAGCATGTTTTTTGGTCATCCTTCTTCAAGTTGTGGAGGAAAGTTATAATAATGAATTAGAAATCCTATGAGGCCTTCTATATGAATTGCATCTTCAATATAACTGAGGTTACTTGCAATCCAATATTGGTATATCTAACATTAGAGAACAATGACATAAAATAATATTAGGTAATAGTTTCTTTCATAAAATCACTTCAAATCTGATGAAGATTATAAAATGTTCAATTTCACGTTTAATATGGACTCCTGTTTTTGGCTTGTAACTTTTATCTAACAATTGCACATGCTATCAACTATTGGAACTTAAGAGAAACTATTGATTCATCTTAGCTTTGGTTCCCATGTATGTGGTTTTTCATAATAGAAAAATCTACAGTGTCTTGAATGTTTATAATCCATGCAGGAAGTGGAGTATTCAAATGAACCTGGTACACTCTTCTATTTCAAGTACCCAGTTGCTGGTGGTTCCATGTATTTCATCTAATCTCTTATTTGCTTACAGTGTTGTATATTTTATAAGGGGTATGCTTGTCATAGAATCCAAATTTCTTTTAAATATTCATAGCATTTATGAAATAAGAGCATCTCCATAGTTTAAATAGTTTAAGACTGAATCTTCTAAATTACTTTTATTCTATTTTGCACCCTCCCCCACACCCATTCCTAGATATGATCAATTTCCTGCATTGGCTGTACTTGCCCTAGTTTTTCTTGCAAGGTGTGTTTCAAGTTAATATAACTCGAATCACCTGTTAAAAGATTAACAAACAGTTGTAGCACCTTCGTATTCACTGACTCATTATGGCATCCATCCAAAGCATCAATTAAAGGCAAAAAGTTACCATTGCCTCCAAGAAATTCCTGGAACTTGTTGGATTGGTTCAACATCAATGAGTCCTCAGTGTTCCCCAAATAAAACTTAAGCAAAATGAATTTACTAGGATCCGTTCTCAGGAATTCCACCATATCAGTTGCACTTGTAAGTAGATGCTCTTTAATAGATATGTTTTTTTTAACTGAAACGGTTATAGGCCTTTTGAATTGAATTCCTGGCAAATCAGCTGCCAGAGGCTTTACAGACATAGATTCTAAGTCAACTTGTACATGGAGACCATAGTTTCAGGCGTAGGCAAATTCCTTTTACCAACTGTCTGGTTTTTGCTGAGAAAGACTAAGAACATCAAGAAGAGCATGATCATTGAGGAGGCAACAAGAATAGCTGATGCTAGATCAACGATCTGAAGAGGAGACTTTCCTTGATTGATGAAGAAACTTTCCTTTGAGCTGGAGGAAGAGAAGGCTGCTGCACCTTTCCCTCTATCAAAAGAGGACGTGGAATGCTGACATAACTAGATACACACAAATCAAAATTCTATAGGCTGCCCATCGAAATTCTGAAACGACAGTCCATCGAAATTCTATAAAACAGTCCATACACATGTGATCTGTAGGATTCCCATCAAAATTATATAAGACAGTCCATTAGCACATGTAATTGCTGAATGGTCTCAAGCAAAATAGAGCTTCAGAAGCTGGTCATGGAACTCAACGAGAGCCTTGCTAGGAATAATGATTGCTGGATGGAAACGATGGAGACAAACATTTCCATGATAATCAGAATAAAAACTATATCATAACTGCCTGATCTAGGCTCAGATCTTTAAAGATGAAGAGACTAAAAGAAAGATACTATGTTCCACAACTAGTCCCTCAAGAGCCTCATCCTTCACTTGGGAATGACTGAGAACTGAAAAAGCTTAATCATCCATTGCCTGGGAATTGAAGTCACTAGAATCAACATTGACAGAAGTCTGAATACCCTTAATTTTCAATGACAGAGGTCTGAATACACCTAAATTTCACTGACAGAGGACTGGATTAACTAGAATCTTTGAATACACTTAAATCTTTTCAGGGCAGGATCAAAATTCAGACTTCCTTGACCCTAGGGGATGGGCATGAAATCTTCATTGCCATTTACTATGATGAATCCTTTCTTGAGATGCAGCTTCCAGTTCCTTTGGATCCAGTCGTCTGTTGTTTTTGCCGAGGGCCAAAGCCCCATGAACTGACCTACCATCCCTCTCTCTCACAGAGCAGGGGAAATATTGACCGAGGTCATCTCTGGCAAGGTGATTTCAGGTATTTCCTCAAGCTTTTTGATGAATTTCGGCACCGAGGAAGGGATTTTCCTCTTACCTCCACTGGCTACCAGTCTTCTGAACACATCAATCTCGGCTGAAGGGGGGGGAATGGGGTCCCCGCCCCTTGGGGAGGCCATTGCAGCAGCCTGCAACCCTCGAACTCCTCTGACTCGCGCGCACCCAAGGAGAAGCCAGTGCGCTGGTGCAGCAAAAAATTTGTGACTAATAGATAAGTTAACCTCCTTGCTTGAGTTCATTTATTTTTTCCAGGCTTCCCATGTTCTTCAGCAAAAATAGATCACTATACATACATCATCTTCATGCCCACTTGCAGATTCTGCATCATTTAGGGAAAAATCATGAGCTATCCCCATAGGGCAAAATCTTCCAAGAGGGAACATTTATCTAAGTCCTGCAACTTCGCCTAATAACCTATTGCCTGAATTTATATGGTCTCTAGTTGCTCTCTAAACAATTAACACAACGTCAGCAGAAACTGCTGCATCAAATGGGTTACCACAGAGGTTCAAAATACCCTTCACTCATGGGAATCTTTGGGGACCAAAGTTTACAAGATGATGAAATATTGATTAGTCCCTTTATACCTTCTAAAAATATTTCGGACTTGTAATGGTTAATAATCAATGCCATTCCAAGAACGATACTCAAATTGCCACTTCTAAAATGACAGTGAGAAGGTTCGGGTTGAAATTTACAGGAAAAATTGTTGGAAGCACACATTTCCTTGCCATCTGCAAATACATCAAGGCAGAGTACACAGCATTAGAGTTTGGTCTTTTGTTTTTTATTAGTAGCTCAAATCCATCCACGGTCATTTGTAAACCTATGGAAGTCAACTTAGTAAAACCTGAAGAGGCCTAATGACCATAGGCTAGTTATTTCAGATAACAAAACATATCGATTGCAACCATAGAAATGTCAATAATCTTAGCCTCCTACCTCAGCCATGTTTACCATGTTATGCAAAATACCTGCAATGAATGTCAATTACTCAAAATACATGTCTCCCACAAAATAAAGGGCAAAAAATAACAAAAGAAAATACATTTTGAAACCCATCAAATGAAATAGAGAAAAGATGACGAGGCTGACATGTTCCAAATGAAGATCTCTCGCATTAGATTGCGGTAATTCATTTTTTTTATTATGCAACAGATATTAATGTGGAGTCAAGTTGATCAATGAATGTAAACTTTATCAAAAACTATTGCTCCTCCTGTCAGAGCAAATTATAAAGAAGAATGCAATAAATGCATATCATACTGAGAATGCCAATAACAGTCTACTAAGAATTTGCAATAAACGCATATCGCACTGCTCATGGTAAAGAAGAGTGCAATAAATGCATATCAGAATGGGAACGCCAATACCCTACTCATGGTTTACAAAATTATCTTCCATGAAGTTCTCTAACTATTTAAGTTCAGTCCAGGCCATTCAAAGAGGACATTCTCAGGTTCTGTGTTGATATATTCACATGGTTGATGATGGTGGTGCTAGCTCCTCTTTTACTTCTAGTGCAAAGTATCCTGTGTCTTCTTCTGTCTTGGCCCAGTCCTCTAGTAAACTTGGTTGCCAAACTTTGGAGCTGTGCAAAACTGTGGAATTGATAATGCTATCCAAGAGCTCCATCTTGGATGGGATGTCTTGAAAGAGGTGCTGAAAAAAATATATGAAAAACATGGGAGGAGAAAATAATGTTTCCTTTTGTATTTCAAAAATTGTGTTCAATTTTCAAAGACTTCTTTGGTGGGCATCGATCTAAGTAAATTTTCCAATTAAGCAAATGTACCAACTGCTCCGTATGATTATCTCACACAACTTTAAAAATTTTCTGTATTACTGGAACTGGATCCTGCTGATTCAGAAGCTAAAAGTAAAATTGATGCTTAGGGCTGACTACGAGGCATTTGAATTTAGGACATTATTGTTAAGTATTGAAAAAGATTATTTGAATTTAGGACATTATTGTTAAGTAATTTATATGAGTCAGTTAGGTTCCTTTCAAGGGGTTCAATTGTGTTTCATTTAATTCTAGAGGTAGAAATCTAAGATGATTGGTCGGCTCCAGCAAGATACAATTTTATTCGAAATGCATAAAAAGCTATGAAACATGACACAGCCTTATAGGCCTCCGTGTCTGTGTCCAACGGGTCGGGCATGTGACATGACCTGACAAATGTCGGACATGAGTTTTAATGTGTCCTAAAATGCATGACATGTTTTGGGCACATGTCAGGATAGAAAATGAAAGATAAGGAGAATACCACTTCTAAGGCACTGGCAGGCACACCTCCAACAAGCAAGATAATGACCATACAATAAAAAACGGTCTTAAAAATAATGACCTGCTACCATTACTATTTCATTTGCAGAGCCTCCAATGAAATGAGGCTAGTTTCTTCATCCCAAGTGAAAGATTCGAGAGATCCAATGTTCCACCAGACTGTGCCATAGTTGGCAAATTTTAACTTGAAGATGTATGCACAAGATCAAACCTCACAGAAGTAGCATTTGATGATGATACACCTGCCATTAAAACTGACGTGTTTGGTTGCTGATGTAAATTAATTGAGTGGCCATATGATCCTGCTGGTATTGCTGAGTTGGAATTTAGTTTGTGAGGACTGTTGAAATCCAAAACAAAGATTCTACAGGAGCCAAAACAAATGTCCAAATGAATACAACGCCCTATTATGGATATTCTGCAAACCACAACATACATAAATCCTAGTTGCAGGTCACGTCTTTTATTTTTCATGTCTCTTTCTTTCCAAATTAGGCTACAAGGTACTGAAAAAGATTATTTGAATTTAGAACATTATTGTTAAGTAATTTATATGATTCAGTTAGGTTCCTTTCAAGGGGTTCAATTGTGTTTCATTTAATTCTAGAGGTAGAAAGCTAAGATGATTGGTCAGCTCCAGCAAGATACAATTTTATTCGAAATGCATAAAAAGCTATGAAACATGACACAGCCATATAGGCCTCCGTGTCCGTGTCCAACGGGTCGGGCATGTGACATGACCTGACAAATGTCGGACATGAGTTTTAATGTGTGCTAAAACGCATGACATGTTTTGGGCACATGTCACGATAGAAAATGAAAGATAAGGAGAATACCACTTCTAAGGAACTGGAAGGCACACCTCCAACAAGCAAGATATTGACCATACAATCAAAAACGGTCTTAAAAATAATGACCTGCTACCATTACTATTTCATTTACAGAGCGTCCAATGAAATGAGGCTAGTTTCTTCAGCCCGAGTGAAAGGTTTGAGAGATCCAATGTTCCACCAGACTGTGCCATAGTTGGCAAATTTTGACCTGAAGATGTATACACAAGATCAGACCTCACAGAAGTAGCATTTGATGATGATACACCTCCCACTAAAACTGACGTGTTTGGCTGCTGATGTAAATTAATTGAGTGGCCATATGATCCTGCTGGTATTGCTGAGTTGGAATTTAGTTTGTGAGGACTGTTGAAAGCCAAAACAAAGATTCTACAGGAGCCAAAACAAATGTCCAAATGAATACAACACCCTATTATGGATATTCTGGAAACCACAACATACATAAATCCTAGTTGCAGGTCACGTCTTTTATTTTTCATGTCTCTTTCTTTCCAACTCAGGCTACAAGGTATTGAAAAAGATTATTTGAATTTAGGACATTATTGTTAAGTAATTTATATGAGTCAGTTAGGTTCCTTTCAAGGGGTTCAATTGTGTTTCATTTAATTCTAGAGGTAGAAAGCTAAGATGATTGGTCGGCTCCAGCAAGATACAATTTTATTCGAAATGCATAAAAAGCTATGAAACATGACACAGCCATATAGGCCTCCGTGTCCGTGTCCAATGGGTTGGGCATGTGACATGACCTGACAAATGTCGGACATGAGTTTTAATGTGTCCTAAAATGCATGACATGTTTTGGGCACGTGTCAGGATAGAAAACGAAAGATAAGGAGAATACCACTTCTAAGGCAATGGCAGGCACACCTCCAACAAGCAAGATAGTGACCATATAATCAAAATCGGTCTTAAAAATAATGACCTGCTACCATTACTATTTCATTTGCAGAGCCTCCAACGAAATGAGGCTAGTTTCTTCAGCCTGAGTGAAAGGTTTGATAGATCCAATGTTCCACCAGACTATGCCATAGTTGGAAAATTTTGACCTGAAGATGTATGCACAAGATCAGACCTCACAGAAGTAACATTTGATGATGATACACCTGCCACTAAAACTGACGTGTTTGGCTGCTGATGTAAAATAATTGAGTGGCCATATGATCCTGCTGGTATGACTGAGTTGGAATTTAGTTTGTGAGGACTGTTGAAAGCCAAAACAAAGATTTTACAGGAGCCAAAATAAATGTCCAAATGAATACAACACCCTATTATGGATATTCTGGAAACCACAACATACATAAATCCTAGTTGCAGGTCACGTCTTTTATTTTTCATGTCTCTTTCTTTCCAACTCAGGCTACAAGCTACTGAAAAAGATTATTTGAATTTAGGACATTATTGTTAAGTAATTTATATGAGTCAGTTAGGTTCCTTTCAAGGGGTTCAATTGTGTTTCATTTAATTCTAGAGGTAGAAAGCTAAGATGATTGGTCGGCTCCAGCAAGATACAATTTTATTCGAAATGCATAAAAAGCTATGAACCATGACATAGCCATATAGGCCTCCGTGTCCGTGTCCAACGGGTCGGGCATGTGACATGACCTGACAAATGTCGGACATGAGTTTTAATGTGTCCTAAAACGCATGACATGTTTTGGGCACGTGTCAGGATAGAAAATGAAAGATAAGGAGAATACCACTTCTAAGGCACTGGCAGGAACACCTCCAACAAGCAAGATAGTGACCATACAATCAAAATCGGTCTTAAAAATAATGACCTGCTACCATTACTATTTCATTTGCAGATCCTCCAATGAAATGAGGATAGTTTCTTTAGCCTGAGTGAAAGGTTTGATAGATCCAATGTTCCACCAGAGTGTGCCATAGTTGGCAAATTTTGACCTAAAGATGTATGCACAAGATTAGACCTCACAGAAGTAGCATTTGATGATGATACACCTGCCACTAAAATTGACGTGTTTGGCTGCTGATATAAAATAATTGAGTGGCCACATGATCCAGCTGGTATTGCTGAGTTGGAATTTAGTTTGTGAGGACTGTTGAAAGCCAAAACAAAGATTCTACAAGATCCAAAACAAATGTCCAAATGAATACAACACCCTATTATGGATATTCTGGAAACCACAACATACATAAATCCTAGTTGCAGGTCACGTCTTTTATTTTTCATGTCTCTTTCTTTCCAACTCAGGCTACAAGGTATTGAAAAATATTATTTGAATTTAGGACATTATTGTTAAGTAATTTATATGAGTCAGTTAGGTTCCTTTCAAGGGGTTCAATTGTGTTTCATTTAATTCTAGAGGTAGAAAGCTAAGATGATTGGTCGGCTCCAGCAAGATACAATTTTATTCGAAATGCATAAAAAGCTATGAAACATGACACAGCCATATAGGCCTCCGTGTCCCTTTCCAATGGGTCGGGCATGTGACATGACCTAACAAATGTCGGACATGAGTTTTAATGTGTCTTAAAACACATGACATGTTTTGGGCATGTGTCAGGATAGAAAATGAAAGATAAGGAGAATACCACTTCTAAGGCACTGGTAGGCACACCTCCAACAAGAAAGATAGTGACCATACAATCAAAATCGGTCTTAAAAATAATGACCTGCTACCATTACTATTTCATTTTCATAGCCTCCAATGAAATGAGGCTAGTTTCTTCAGCTTGAGTGAAAGGTTTGATATATCCAATGTTCCACAAGACTGTGCCATAGTTGGAAAATTTTGACCTAAAGATGTATGCACAAGATCAGACCTCACAGAAGTGGCATTTGATGATGATACAACTGCCACTAAAACCGACGTGTTTGGCTGCTGATGTAAATTAATTGAGTGGCCATATGATCCTGCTGGTATTGCTGAGTTGGAATTTAGTTTGTGAGAAATGTTGAAAGCCACACGCACACCGGATTGTGGAGGTTTATAAGTTGAATATATTCCTGACAAAGTATTAGTGTTAGAAGTTAGTTTAACAGTCCCAGTATCTATGTGGGAATCCAGCTTTGTGCCCTTTGGACCAAATTTCAACTCTTCATGAGTCTCAGGAAGCTAGCAGTTGTTGCAACACTGGAAAGGTAGTCCAACAGATGGGTAATGTATAGGTAAGGACACTTGAGCTCATGTACATTGAATTCATGATATTATCGTAGGTTCAAACACTGGCCCATCAACAAGGATTAAAAATTGTTTAACAACTCCCCCTCACTAATAAGGTACCTGAAAAACAATTGATATTGGATATTAAATGCTACAAATAGGAGGACTAAGAGAAAAAAGCTCCCAAAAGAGATTGCTAATTAAATTTTAAAAATTGATATTCCTTTAAGGCATTGGATGACTCCCTGAACAATGTGTTATGGGAAAACAGAGGTTGCTAGATAAGAGGCAACAATTAGAATTCTAGCTCATTGTGCCTTGTTGTTAAAATGAAAGATAACTGCAACTAGATTTCTATCATGGTGTAATGAGCTAACACACATAAGCTTTCCCTTATAGTTCCATGTTGTCATAAGGAAAGCTAACTCTAGTTAGATTTCCATCATGGTGTACTGTATTTGATGACAATGTGGTTGTGTTAGATGAAAACTACCTTATAAAAGCTAACAAACATTAGGTTTACTCATCGTGCAATGTTTTAAGAACAAAAGTTATCTCCAACTAGATTTCCATCATGGTGCATTGTGATTGATGACAATGTGGTTGTGCTAGATGAAAAACTACACTATGAAAGCTTACACATTAGATTTTCCTCACCATGCAACTATTTAATGATGAAATCTAACTCCAACTAGATTTCCAAAATGACGCAATGTCCTTGATGACAATGTGGTTTTATTACATAGAAAACTCCCTTATGAAAGCGAACACACATTAGGTTTCACTCTTCGTTCCATGTTGTTAAAATAAAAGCCAACTCCAACTAGATTTTCATCATGGTGTAATGAGCTAACACACATAAGCTTTCCCTTATAGTGCCATGTTTTTAGAAGGAAAGCTAAATCAAGCTAGATTTCCATCACGGTGTAATATATTTGATGACAATGTGGCCGTGTTAGATGGAAAACTACCTTATGAAAGCTAGCATACATTAGTTTTACTCATTGTGCAATGTTTTAAGAATGAAAGCTAACTCAAGCTAGATTTTCATCATAGTGCATTGTGATTGATGATAATATGGTTGTGCTAGAAGTAAAACAACATTATGAATACTAACATACATTAGATGTCACTTACCGTGCAATGATTTAAGGACGAAATCTAACTCTAGCTAGATTTCCATCATGGTGCAATGTGATCGATGACGATGTGGTTGTGTTAGATGGAAAACTACCTTATGAAAGCTAACGCACATTAGATTTCACTCATTGTCCCATGTAGTTAGAAGAAAAGTTAACTCCAGCTAGATTTCCATCATGGTACATTGTGATTGATGACAATGTAGTTGTGCTAGATGGAAAAATACCCGATGAAGGCTTACACACATTAGATTTTACTCACCGTGCAATGATTTAAATATTAAAGCTAACTCCAGCTAGATTTCCATCACGGTGCAATGTGATTGATGATGATGTGGTTTTTTTGGAAATCTAACTCCAGTTAGATTTCCAAAACTACGCAATGTCCTTGATGACAATGTGGTTTTATTACATAGAAAACTCCCTTATGAAAGCAGACACACATTAGTTTTCACTAATCATGCCATGTTGTTAAAAT
>LPNX010194460.1:2523-84669 GCA_001517045.1 Pseudotsuga menziesii | reverse complement strand
GTGTGCCATACACCATCTTGCAATACATAAATTGAAATTTCTAATGTGGGCTTTAGCACTTGTAACATTGTCTCCTTGAAAAGAATGCAACTTATCTATAGCTTTCTCTGGAACTTCATGAGGGTAACCAACAATTTTAGAGAAATCACATGGTTTATAATAGTTATTCATTGTTCAGGTTGGTTTACTTAGATAAACAACAAAGGCATATTAGAAATTGGCTTCTTCTCCAAGACTTGTAAAGATTCTACAGGGAGCAAGTTTGCTTAGCTTCCTCTAAAAGCCTTTTTAGGATCTAAGAGGGAGCTAAGCAAACCAAAGGGCTCTAGGTAGAATACCTTACTACATATTTTGAAGTGGAGTCGCCACTTGGAGAACAAGTAAACTTCCAATATGGGTAAAAGAAAGAAAAAAAAATAAAATAAAAAAATTTAAGGTTATTTCAAAAATTTTATTAACATTTTAAAAACGAATTAAATTGAAGAATTAAAGAATTAGATCTAAAATTATTTAATTAATGTCAACACCAAGGACAAAAGACTTGTCTCCGGCAACGGCGCCAAAGATGTTGTCGCCTAATTCACACTTTAAGGAACATGAAAGTCACAACCTGCTATGTGTGTCCTTGGGGGCAAGCGAGAGCTGGGGACCACTGTCACCACAGTCCACAACTCCTCCGTTTAGGCAAGATCCCAACAGAGCCAAGGGGGGAAGTCCCTATGGAAGACTAAATTCCAGATTTATTAATTTGATTACAAATTAAAGGGATCTTATTAAGGTGTGCAAGGCTAAGACTTTACACTATCTAAGGAATGACAAGCAACATGCAAATGCAAAGATTTCCTTTTAATGACAAGTAGACCTTGAGATGAATGAAGACTAGTGCCTATTAACAAATGGAGTCTAAAGATGAATTACAACTTTATAGATTTACAAATGAAATTGAAATCTACGTTAATTAAACCTGTAGTTTAGGTGTTATCTAAATCAAACCAAATTACAGTATGGACAAGTGAACACTATGAACAACATAAACAGTAATGAATGAGCAGTTAACCAGTATTAACAATATCCACAGTTGTAACAGATTGAATAAATGGAACAATTATTAAACTTTTACCAAAAAAAAAGTTGAAACGAAATGAATCAATTGTGTTATACAAGATCTCAGATTACTAGACAATGTGATTACTTAATCAAATGAATTAAAGATGCCACCACAAGATTTTGCGAAAATCTGAAAGGAAAAACTTGCAATGAAATAAATGTGAAAGTGCTTGCAGTAAAAGCCTTGAATAGCAAGGAAAAGATAAATAGCAGTGACCTGTGTTTGTAGGACGTTTTGCAATGTCTCTTGTAAATTTTAATAAGGCTTTTCCTCTTGAAGTTTAGTTTTCGAACCGGTGGTGTGACTACCCCAATCCAGTATTTCTCAAGTCAAAGAGGGAATGCTGGTGCGCTCAACAAAGTGGGAGCAAAGCCCACCCATAGCTCCCAGGTCAAACCCCAATGCCCCGATGCTCAACAAGGAGGACGTAAAACGCCTAGAGACCCCCCACGGTCTACTACCCCTTCTAGCTTCCTGAGGTCATTGTTTTTAATTAACAGAAAAAATGGCAAGATGGATGCCTATTAAACTAAGACTTCTCTATCCCCTGTCGTATCTCGCGAGTACCCCGAAGGGTGATAACCGAGTAGAGGAATAGGAAATAGTGAAGTTGTTGTTGGTTAATTTTAGGGGGGTAAATTTTAATCTTGGTGATTAGCATACAAGGTTTATTTTAAACTATCAACAAGATCAACCAAGCGGTATTCCTTATGGGAGGTGCTGGTACTTGATCTTGGACTGAAAAATAAATGTGAAGGTTTGTAACAGAAAAAAAATGTTGTTCTAATTAAATTCCCCACTTCTCCTACTTTTCATACCCAACTTGAAGTCCCTAAAGGGAGATGACAAGTGGATAGAGGATACACCGGATAGGTGAGTTGTATGGTTACCCCTTTAACAGCAAATAAAACTTGAAAGGAAAATACAACTAGGTAAAACAATAAACTAACCACACAACAATCTCTGTAACAGAGATGGTGGTCTGTCACAGATATAGGTGAGTAAACAGAAAAATAACTTGCAATAAAATAAATCTAAGCAGCTATCTCTACACTACTTATATACAGATTTATAGCAGAGAATACCCCAAAGAGAACTTCTCATTTGGGGTTTACAATGTTATAGAAGAGAGAGAAGAAGTGTAGTTTAGGGCCTCTTTTGGACCAATTTTTTCTGGGTTTTTTCTGGGCAATTTAGGGCAGCATAACCTCCTTTTTCTGTGCATAAACCTGCAAAAAACCAGCAACTTTACTTGCTGGAAATTACTGCAGAAAACTAAAACAGAAAGTTAGCATGAATTAGTGTAAAACCCAGAAAATTTACAGCAAAATCTGAACTTAAAAGAATGAAAAAACTGAAATTTTAATGGTTGAAAATGAACGTTTTAAGGCTGAAAATGACATATAAACAACATATTTAACACTTTATACTAATATATAGTGGATGAGAGTCCTAAAACAAGGGTTATATTCACTATACAGTGAATAAAACCCAGTTTCAGGATAGGAAAAGAAATATGGACGTAAATGTAAAATCGTAAAAAGAAACCCTTGGAGGAGCTCTTCTTAGCTTGGAAAACCTGTAAATAAACTTATGAGAGAGCTGCAAAATGTAAGCAAAGAGGTGAGTACCCAATAAATCTACCAAAATACTTTGATAAATTTTATTAAAAACTCACAAATGGAAGCAGAAATATTTCTACTTACAAATCCTTCCACAAAATACTTTGTGGAGAGCTATCTAAGCTAATACAAATGCAGATCAAATAAATATACATACAAGTTACCTCACCAAAAGATGCATGAAATATAGAATGACGACACAATATCCCTCCAAAGCTTTCTTCTATTATGGCCCAACTAGGGCAAGATTCAATACAACAATAGCAAGAGGCTTGGGCCAAATGCTTGAGAGAATATGAGAGGAGAATAGGGAAAGATTTCAGCAGCATAACAATAGCCTGAGAGAAGTCGTCAAATGAGGGAGTGAGACCCTCATTATATAGTTGAGGAGCAACCCCAACCCCTTGAAGATCAATGGCCAAGATTAGATCTAGATCTAGATTAGATCTCCACCACTAGATATAGGTATATTGACTTTGCACCCCTCTCAACCAATCAAATGGCCTAGGCGCCTCCTCAATCCATGGCTTGAGTGCTTGATCCATGCCTCAACCATTCTACACCCTTAGATCTAGGGTTTCCATGACTCAAGTGGGAGCCCCTTTGACTCAAATTTTAATTTTTTATCTTTTTATTCTTTTATTTTTATCTTTTATCTTTTATTTAATTTTTATCTTTTGCTTTTATTTTAATTTTAATTTTTAATTTTTAATTTTTATCTTTTATTTTTACATCTTTAAATCTTTTATTTTATCTTTTACTTTTTATTTTTAAATCTTTTAATCTTTTATTTTAATTTTAATTTTTAATTTTTAATTTTTTTAATTTTTAATTTTTAATTTTTAATTTTTTAATCTTTTATTAAGACAAAAGGGGCACCCACTTGGGAAATCTTCAAAAAAATATTTTGACCATGGGGGGGTTTATTTGAATAAAAATTAACTATGATTAGCCACCTCCCAAACTTAATTACCATGGCCTTATTTGATTTTTTCCTTCAAAATCAAATAATGTGAATTTTAACTTAGGGAAAAATTAAATAATTCCCTAGGGGAGATAGACCCCTCCTAACCAAAATTGGTCTATTTCTTCAACCCCTTATCAGAATGACATGGGACTCGAAGCAGTGGCTTAGGGGGTTTCATAGCAATTTACCTTGCATTCATAGCCCCTATTACAAAGTGCCAGTGCTTGAGCAATTACATAATTACATCAAAACTTAGTTAATTAACCACCAAGGGGTGAAATTAATTAATTAGAAAAATTTAATAAAAATACAACAACATAACGAAACTCTGCAAGACTCTATACAAATGTCTAGCGTGGTCATGAATAACATTTTGAACCCTTAGCCACCCCATGGACTTGATTATTAGATCGCCTGTCACCACTTTGGAGGATTTTGAGTGAAAAACCTAACCAATTAAAATCGTTTAAAGAACAAGATTAATTGGAAAGGGAAAAAACACTTGATGAGGGGACTTCCCTAACAACCAGTTCCATGGTGTGGCGTCCATATCATATGACCCACACCAGTACATAGAATTACATTAATTTTCCCACGCAGGGGAGCGGACATTTCGTTTTACAAAGGGGCAATTGCCCTGCAGAAGTGAAAAAATCCTCAGATTTTTTCAAGGTACGATTTGTACAATTATGTACATCTTCAATGTACATGAGGTTGCCACCTAGTCGAAATAGGTGGGCAACAAGGCCTAAAGGAGGGGACCACCAAAGTGGGACCCCTTACTTTGGCTTATTTTCAATTATCTCCATTTCCATGAAAAAGTAGCCACAAAATTGACATGCAAACCCTAAAAGTACATGCTTTTCTATTTAAGAAGGGTTATTGGACCAAAGAGATAATCTATTGTTATTGTTGGTTGATTTTGGAGTTTTGAGTAGCCGCATAGCGTGCAGCTGCGGTAGTTGGGGTTTGAGACGGTGTCTTCAGCTAGCGAGGGTTCGGCAATGAGATATCTTCCCTAGTCTCTTATTGGGATAGATCATCCAGGTTTATCCATTGCATCCATATATACTACAGTATTCAGAGATCCAACACATTCCGAAGGGTTATTAGCAGATCCATGTTTTGCAGCCGGAAGTAGCAGGGAAAACATAGAAGGATTCGCTGGGACCACAAAACCTAGTCTTTCCTCCGCATGTTAGCTTCCTCTTTCTCAGCAGGCCTATCCTACGGTATGCAGTGATTATCAGCCATCAATTTGCTCACCTGGAGCAGCTATCAGCCAAATAGATCAATTGGGGGCGTGAGTAGCAGAACTGCTAATCAATGCGCTATGGCACTTAGAGGCAACCAAACCTACGCATGTGCTAGGCCATCTCTCCGGCATCAGCAAACGGACAAACTCAAAAAGTTTCAGCCCGAACGGACCTCTCCTCGTACAAAAACATCACCTTCAGTCTGGAGGGTTTTTACGGTACTATGGGGCAGTAACACCGGAGGAAAAGAGCATTATTAGACCACCCATCCAGATCCTTATGCATGCAGCTATCTCTGGAGTCATTATGAGCCAAAATATCAGTGGTAAGTGTTAATTGCTCTTCGCAAAACCCTAACCCTAATTCAGCTATATTTGAGGGCATTTTTGCATGGCGAATTTGCATGCATAGTTATTTTGCAAATTTGTATGAGATTGAGCGTGCGAGTCAGCACTATCATAGAACATTAGAAAATATCAGTATTTGGGATATTATAGTGGTATCAGAGCATGATCCTTGCCAGTTGTGGGCACAGAGAAATTGAATAAAAGTGCATGTTGATGCATACTTGTACATGCAAATGCATGTCAGTGATGTTGGTGAAGTGTATGTCATAAAAAAGGTTTTTCTTTCCCAGCTTGTGAGAACATGAAGACAATGAGAAGGATCTTGATTGGAAATTTGAAGAGGTTAGCAGTACTTCAACACTTGCCTCGATATAAGGAGTATCTAGCCTTGGGTGATGAGTTATGTGCAACGTTGTCCTTTCAAGATTATTACACCATTAAGTTCGGGAACCAGCCCAAGGATTTTGATGAGGATCTCCTTAAAGGCATAGTTGGGGGAGGGAAGAAAGATGAGCATGAAGTACAGGTTGCTGGTGAGCTTCATTTGGAGTTAACAGTCCATGATGAGGATGTGCATGAGGAGATCGCATTAGAGCCATCCTGTGAGTCTAGCGACACAAGCACATTCGCTAGTCAGATTGTGGACATGCCGTGTGATGAATTGGAGTTGGTACACTCTTCATCACCTACAGTAGGAGTCCAGACAGTTATGATAGGCGAAATACATGAGGTGCAAGGCAATGAGCACAGCAGTCGAGACAGTGAGCAGTCACACATGGAGGTTAGGGAGAGTTTATACATGCATGAGATAGAGCTTCCAGATGATAGTCACCGAAAGAAGATTGAACATGTTAAAGAAAGCATTCTAGCGATGAAAGAGAGGACCAAGATACTCCGAGACAGCATAGTACACCGAGATGTTGAGCTTACAGTTCTTCGAGTTGTATGTATCGAGTCAGCGGTCAGGATTTCTAGTATTGAACAACAGTTAGTTTCCTTGATGGGGCAGCAGGAGAAACATACTATTGCATTTCAAAGAAGTCCTCTTAAGGAGTACATAGACAGGGCTTGCAGTAGCTTGAGTCCACATTTGCATAATGGTGGATGGTTTTTACAGGTTGGCCAAGATCGAGAAATTGACCAGCAGTATATGAGCATTCCAGTTGAAATCAGAAGGGTAGAATGTCAGCTTGGTAGGATTATTCCTTGTGATGGTGCTTATGGACAAGGTACTTTTTGGGGGTTGGATTGGAGAGAGATTAAGAGTTGGTGTCCTATTGAGTGGGCGATTCTTGAGAAGATATTCCTAGCCAAGGGTATAGTCCCACAAGAGCCTTCAGATAATTGGGATGAAATATGCACAAGTTTGCATTGGGATTTAGGTGGGAGACCTTATGAGGGGTGGAGATAGTGTTTACTGATGGCGTTACTTGGGAGTCTACAGGATGCTCTTTGTGTCATTACTATGCAGGGTAGCAGTGGATGCATTTTGACCTTTGCAATTCTCAGATTGATTTGGGACCCTGGAATGACAGTGATTGACAATTTAGTGATTGGAGGATGCTTTCAGGAGGTCTCTTTTGATGGTTCCTTGTTTACACTGTGGTTAGTCACTCTACTTATTGGAGGCTTCCATGGGACATTTTGTGATGGTACCGTGCGGTGTAGTGCTTTGAGCAGAGGGTGCTATAGATCTCCTAGGATAATTTGGGACCCTCGGATCATCCCCGGATTCAGTTGGTTCAGTTGATTGACTGTGGATTTGCGTTGGCATTGCTCGAGGACAAGCAATCTTTGGCGAGGGAGGACTGTAATGTTCCGTTTTGATAAAAAGGGAGTAACTGAGGACTAATAGCACTAGGAGCAAAAAGGTACATCAATTCAGTATTATTAAGTCATTAGTGTAGTAAGAAGGCCATCAAAGTTCATATCGTAAAGCATACGGAGCATGTAAGCCTTATTTCTTTAGTGTTAAAGTCAACATGAAATTAGAATTGCATGCATGCAAAAGTGAAGCGTAAACCCTAAAAGTGACATGCAAACCCTAAAAGTACATGCTTTTCTATTTAAGAAGGGTTATTGGACCAAAGAGATTATCTATTGTTATTGTTGATTGATTTTGGAGTTTCGAGCAGCCGCGACAGTTGGGGTTGGAGACGGTGTCTTCAACTAGTGAGGGTTTGGCAGTGAGATATCTGCCCTAGTCTCTTATTGGGATAGATCATCCAGGTTTATCCATTGCATTCATATATACTACAGTATTCAGAGATCCAACACATTCTGAAGGTTTATTAGCAAATCCATGTTTTGCAGCCAGAAGTAGCAGGGAAAACACAGAAGGATTCGCTGGGACCACAAAACTTAGTCTTTCCTCCGCATGTCAGCTTCCTCTTTCTCCGTAGGCCTATCCTACAGTATGTAGTGATTATCAGCCATTAGTTTACTCACCTGGAGCAGCTATCAGCCAAACAGATCAATTGGGGGCGTGAGCAGCAGAACCGCTAATCAATGCACGAGGGCACTTTGAGGCAGCCAAACCTACGCATGTGCCAAGCCATCTCTCCGGCATTAGCAGACGGACAAGCTCAGAAAGTTTCAGCCCGAACAGACCTCTCCTCCTACAAAAACGTCACCTTCAGTCTGGAGGGTTTTTATGGTACTACACGGCGATAACACCGTAGAAAAAGAGCATTATTAGACCACCCATCCGGATCCTTATGCATGCAACTATCTCTGGAGTCATTATCAGCCAGAATATCAGTGGTAAGTGTTAATTGCTCTCTGCAAAACTCTAACCCTAATTCAGCGATATTTTAGGGCATTTTTGCATGGCGAGTTTGCATGCATAGTTATTTTGCAAATTTGTATGAGATTGAGTGTGCGAGTCGGCACTATCATAGAACATTAGAGAATATCAGTATTTGGGATATTACACAGATCTGGTTGGATAGAAAGATGCGCCTCTTCAAGGCTAGTTGAGCAGTATACTCTTTTTCCCAAATCTATGGACAAAATTGAAAAATATTTGATGCCCTAGTTTCTTCAATTTCTTCTACTGAATTGTCTGGTCTTAACTCTGATATATCTGCAAAATATTTTCTCCTTAAGGTTTGAAACTTCGTCCTAAGGTAGTATGGTTTGTCCTTTGTCGAACCCCACAGGTTAAAGCAAGATTGGTTTACTAAGTGGAACTTATTCTAAGTTTCCCAAGGTGACCTGATTATGGACTAGTTCAGTATAACAATCTTGTACGGATTACCACGTGTCACTGTTTCAACTTTGGGTTCCAAATCTCGCACCAGAGAAACTATTGTCCATGCCTTTTTTGGAACATCTTACGAAATTTGATTTGGATCTTCTTATCCCGAGATATAACATTTCTCCCTAGGTCACTTGTGTAAGGCTGAATTCTGGAAGAGGCTGGAACCCTATTTTAGAGGGATCATATCGCCTAAAGTACAAAGAATCTGAGCCTGAAATGCATGCAAAAGGTAGATCAACATCTCATCTTCGGAATATTCGAGTTTCAGCTCTTGAGCCTTCACCAAAGTCGAGTTATAGCAAAAATGCCCGAATGACTAGATTTTGCTTTCTAGGGTTTCAAGCATGAAGCCCTAATCTCCAGTAGCGGCAGTTGTAGTAGTGTTATAGTAGTGTCATAGTTGCACAAATACTTCTTTCATTGTAGCTCTAATACCATGTTAGAATTTTAATGGTTATACAAGAACTTTAGACATTTAACATCATTTCATCATAACCATACCATTAGGATCACTGAAAGAAAGACAAACTCAACAAGAAAAAAGAACATAGAGATTTATCCTGGGAAACCCTCTTGGGAGATAAAAACCCAACAAAACTTCTTCAATATAGAATTCGACCAAGTATAGTGAATAATCCCAAGAATAAGACTAGCAACT
This sequence comes from Pseudotsuga menziesii, assembly GCA_001517045.1. Classification (NCBI taxonomy): domain Eukaryota; kingdom Viridiplantae; phylum Streptophyta; class Pinopsida; order Pinales; family Pinaceae; genus Pseudotsuga; species Pseudotsuga menziesii. The sequence goes on along the minus strand of LPNX010194460.1, from coordinate 75,449 downwards.
TCCTCTCTCTGGGGAACCTCCTCACTCTCTCTCTTGTGCACTTGTGTGAGAGATGTGTCTAAATGAGGGAGGTGGCTCACCTATTTATACTCATCGAGTGAGTGACATCTTAATAATTAGGTTGACTTGTTGCTCTAACAGGGCCGGCCTACCTAGGAAGACTCAAAATAACATTCATAAAATACTTTTGTGGGTACTATTGACCCGACTTACAATGAAGGTTTTACCTCAAGACTTTTACATGAGAAATTACATCAATGGCATCTCCCAAAGGAGGAATAGTAATAATATAATAAAAGTACAATACATCTTCCGAAGTTACATTTCTTTAACCCCTCATCCTTCGTTACTGCGAAATTGGTTTTCCTCACGAAATGGATGAAGGAATTGGTAACTTGTGATGGAAGCCTAATAGTATTCCGATTCTTGTTAGCTGTTTAGGAATTGGGAACTTGTGTTAGAAGCCTAGTGGTTACTTTTTGATAATGATCGGTATTGCAACCATAGTAGTTCAGCCATTAAATTGGCTCCATGTTCTTGTCTTCCATGTTAGAGAAACACACAAAATATGCAGGAACATAAACACAACAGAATAAGAGAGATACAATATACTTGCATCATATTATTCATGGTGTAATGTCATAATACATAGGTGAGAGATGTGGTATGTTATGCAAGTTATGTAATGCCCAAATCTTAACTTTATGTTTAATAACTTAACGAAGTGCTCATTAATGATCTATTACACTAAGTACTATTAAGATAAAATTAGTTGGCGTAAGTCCAAGGGTTTAGCTCAACTAGGTGTTGCCAATGTTGTCGCTCATTTGGCTTGTTCTGTGCTAACATGTGTCTGGTTTGAATCCCCTTGGAGGAACACGAATCTATGCTGATGGCTTTAGTAGGGATGCCATCCATGAATTTGGGGAAGCATCCTTTGTCTTTCACCGTGAGGTTCTCCTTGAAAAAAAAAGTAGTTAGTGTAAAATAACAAAACTTTGCATTAAATATGACTATTATAACATTTATCTAACACCCTCCCATAACGGTCACATTACATATTGGTGCTTGTTCCATAACAAGACAACTTTTTGGACTAAGCATGTTAGCATCAGTGTTGTCATTGATGTCAAACGGGGTCAAAGGACCATGATCAGATTTGAGATACCAATGCCAGTTTGAAGAAGTATATATAAAACCTTTGCCAAATTGAACTGAACCTACAAGCTCATTGAAGAAGGGTATAATGTATCTTGAAGAAGGGTATAAGAAGCCTTGAAGAAGCCCTAAAAGAAGTCTTAAGCTCTAAGCAATTGAGTTGAGGTCGGCCCTAAAAACTAGGCCTTAAATAAAATAGAATACACTATGGATCATCAGGTCGGCTTCATAAAAAGATTGGTGCAAAATTATATAAATTACTGAATGTGGAAGTTGGCTCAGTAATTAGTGAAGACAAAATTGTGTATAAATAAAAAGAAGTTAATGTCATTTTTGAGTTGAATTCGGATGAGCTCTGAAGTCTAAGTTAAGTAAGCCCAATTTCTGAGGCAGCAAAAAGGTGAATTCTTGGGGTGGACCTTGTTGACGATCAGGCTAAAAGAGCAGGTTGAGGAGCAGTAAAGGGTGCAGGCTGAGGAGCAGCGGTGGTAAGTTATGAAGCTGATCTAAGTATGCAGGACAGGAAATATCAACAGCTTGTCGATCTGAAAAACGAGCAGGAGTGGTAGAAAGTGAAACATGTTGAGTGGAATTGTAGTGAACTCGTGGAAGATTATGAGAACAAAGGAGCAGTAAAAACTCATGAGCAAGATCTCTTGTGTGACGGAGCAGGTTTAGCAGACCAAGAAGCAGGGGTGAATAATCTGGGAAAAGATCACACAAAGGGTTTGTTAAAGAATTCAAATGTGCTAGGAAGACAGTTTAAGAACTGATTGTGGAGAACAGAACAGTGACCTAGGAAGACTAAAACTTACTGTTAAGACAAGTGTCAGAACTACAGATAGTTATCAAAATCTGCAGTGACAGAGTTATGTACAAATTGAAAGATTTAAGCCATTAGAACTTTGTTTCAAGAAGTGTTTTTTCTGTAAGAAGAGAATACTCAGCAATAAAAAAATATGTACACAAAAGATCATGTATTGATGATGGTGTTATCAGAATTTGATTGAGTTTCAATATACAACTTGTGTCTACTTGTATACCCTTTGTTGATAAGCATTTATTGATAATGAAATCTTATATATGTTGTTGACATAATTCTTGGCTGAAAGAAATTGTGATTATAGGAGCAGGACACTGATTCACTGCCCCCTCCCCGCCTCTCATTGTCCTTGGTGTTTTCTACATGCCATTCATCTACAACTGGAAGCGAATTGTGTGATGTGTATGGAACATGGCTGATGTAGAATAAGGCATGCCACCAATTATCCATTTGACCATTGACTCAGCAACTAGATCAGAGTTTCAGTTAACCCTTCTACCATTGTTATAGAGTTTGATTTGTTCATTTAACTCACCTCTGCCACGCTGCCTTGGTAGCCTGACAAATCAAAGTCCTTGTTTTTCTTCATTGTAAAGGCACCATCCTGCTTCACTATAGAAGCTAATTTACCCTCCTTGAAGGTTTTTTTCTCTTTGTTTTTCTCATTGACATAAAAAAATAAAGCATAATAAATGGTGCTACTTTCCTTCTTTTTTCCTTTTGCTACTTGGCCATTCTTCTCTTGGTTGGGTAGGTTCTCCAACTTTCTCCAACTGGACATCCACCAAGGTGTGATGATACCACTTTGGCCTTTTTGTCTCTCTTTCACCCCTCAAACTAGTGTCGTTCTCTGCTCGATTTGAGCTATTTTCAAACAATGTTGTACTTCTTGAGATTCCCCCTTATTCCTTGGAATCTAAGTTGCACGAAATGTGGAAACTTGTACACGTTTCAGAAACAGGAACACTTGGAAATGTGACCTCTCCAAAATGGGTACATCAGGGAAACGTGACATGTATTTATATATATAGTTTTTTTGACTACCACATTATCTCAGAATAAAATAAGAATGAGAGGTTAATTTGTAGGTAGGTTTAGAAATGATTTCGAGATAAATTTGTTTTAATTTTCCATAAACTAGGGCTTTTTAGATTTTCTATGGGTCCCAAGCCACTCATGGACCCTTGGAGTTTTCCCAGAAGTTTCTGAGTTTCTGCAAGTTTCTGGTACTTGTACATGGGCATTTTAGGAGTTTCGTGCAACATAGCTTGGAATATTTAGATGGAGGACAGTGTCAGCCTCTGGCTGCAACAATAGATGGTAACTTTGAGGGCCTCTACTCAATTGGAAGCTGTGACCTCCCCATTGACAATACGCCTTTGGTGGATGATCCAACCGATTAAGCTAACCCTTGGCTTAGCTTATTTTTAATAATTACATTAATAAGGAAAGTTCATTTACAACTAATGTTTTGAAGATCCATGTGTGATTAACTCTCAATGATTTGCATTACTAACCAGTCACCGGACACGAGGACACAGGACATGAAGGATACGGGAATACGGGTATTTGACACAGACTTGATGACCCCTGAAATCAGGACAGAGTACACATTATATATACATTTTTTTTCCAGAGAAAAAAATCCTTTATTCATTGAGTAATATGGACTGCTCATACAAGCTTACATCATTGCAACTTAATGCACATTAGAACTTTCAGCATTGCTTTGTTCTTCTACAAGTACAACAATTGCTCACAGAGCTTTCATTTCTTCAGTCTTCTGCTGTAATCATCTGTAGACTCAAATCCTCTCAAAATTCTCAAACTGCGTGTCCTCAGCATCCTTTATGTCACTAGTTTCTGTGCACGAAATATTCTGTCACTCGCAAAAAGGCAGATGATCCTGTATCTTTGACCCTGTTTGAATTATATTGGAGAGTAAAACAGGGTGGTTGCCTCTTTGGTGACAACCTCTCCTTCAATCATTCCTGGCTGTATAGCTAAAGCCTGCATAGACAGGGAGTCCGCCTCTGTGTTGTATTCTCTGTAGATGTGGCTGAAGAGGATTGCTTTAAAGGCCGGTTGTAGGGCTTGTATTGCCTTCAAGAGATTGTGCAAGTGAGGAGCTCTTATGTTATTCCTCCCTGTTGCCCAATCTATTACTGTTTTAGAGTCCCCGTAGATATGCATCCTTATTATCTGTTTGTCACTTGCTAACTTCATTGTTGCCCAGAGCGCTGATAGTTCCGCTTTGCTGTCGGAAGCTCTTCCCAAGCCAAGCTTGAAGGAAATTTTGTTTGTCTCATCTAAGAAGATTATGCCCCCTGCTCCACCTATGGGTGGGTCTCCTTGACTAGCTCCATCGAAAAACGCCCAGGGACAACTCTTTTCAATTTCTGGAGACTTGACAGTCCTTGTTTTTCCTTTCTTAGGGGAGGATTTGTACTCATGGGCCTTCTGCACCAGCATATTTGTTGTGATGTCAATGGGAGTCCAGAGATTTTTGAAAATCGCTCTGTTACGAGTCTCCCATATGGTGTATATAAAGAGAACAGGAAAAGCAGCATAATTACATACAGCTTCATTGTTCCACCAGTCTTGGGCTCTGTGCTCCCAGTTGCCTTCCGCGGTAACCACCCTTGTGTGAGAGATAGCCTGCGCTGCACTGTTCCATACCTGCCCTGCATAGGTACATGAACCAAAAAGATGAGAAGTATGTTCTTCTCCTGATTTACACAGAAGGTATAAACCTACAATTATATATATATATATATATATATATATATATATATATACATATATCTTAAAAATATAGAAATATAGATCCATTGTTTTAGAAACTAGAACATTTACAAATATTCAATAGCATTTAGAATTAATACACTTTACACATTCACAAATCACAATGCATATGTCAATGATAGACTCATAGACTCATTACCTTCCCTACCCAGCTTTGCCCCAGGCCGTGACATATGCTAAAGGGTTACATGCAACACCAACTACTCCATTAGCAGCAGATGGAGCAGTAGCAACATTAGATAAACTTAAGCTTGGATTTGGAGAAGGGGAGACATCAACTGGGATATTCCTCCCTCTCCTTTGCCCTTTACCAGCTGCCCTTGCTGATTGAGACATTATCCTTGCTGCCTGCTGGAAAACGTGCAATGCTCCCACTAAAATCCACCCTCAAGTCACTTGCAATCCCTTGGAAAACCTTCTGATGCTCTTCACCTGCAAAAACAAAAAAACCTCTCTGAGCTCAAGACTCATTGAAAAATATTAATGAATGAGGGTAAAAGTGTCTTGTATTTGGGACACGCGGACACGGACACTTCAGACCTAAAGGCCGTGTCCGGTTACATATACCCAGCCTATTTTTGGTGAGACATCTACCGAAGAAGTTTAACCAGAAACATTGAAGAGAAGACTAAAATAAAATGAACTGTAATTACAAATAGAAGCTTCTCTTTCTGTACAAAAATAGGGTAAACAGCAAGCTAATCTCTCTGTTTTTTGAAAGAAACTTACCTGACAGCAAACTAAAATGCCTAATTTATATGCCCTATATACATAGGATACACAAAATTGAGGAAATTATTTGATTTTTGTTTTTGTGAATGATTAATAGATTTAATAAATCAACCAGTGTCTTATATGGAGTCGAATATGAATGGCAAAAATAAGCAGGGTAATTGAAATCGTTTCATTCCTAAAATTATATCAAAATCGTACTTGAGCGCAAGAATCTAAGAGAAATAGATATTCTCACACACAAAATGTATGGGATAGTTGGCAGGGATGTATTTGAAAGTCTCTATTATCAAGGGTTGTTGGACAAACAAAGTCCTTTACAGGTTAGGACACATCAATAACTCTCCAAGATCTTGGGGAAGTCAAGATGGTCACCTCCTACAGATGGGATATGTACAATTATAACCAGTGAAGGAATCCAATCACTACAAGCACTTTATGCTAGATCTCAACTGCATTCTCTCATGACAAGAATGATGGAAGCAATGAAAGGTACAAATCATTAGTCAATCACACTTGCTGCTACCTACTAATCCCCCTTTCCTTTGCTTGGACAATGTTATATATAACACCATGCTTTTTTTAAAATGGTTCAGAGCATGCTTCTAGAACTAGATTAAAATGAGGCCCATTGTACCTAGTCGATACAAATCAGAGAAAAATTTATATTTTCTATTTAATAAAAATTTGTCAGAAGATCTATTGCACTTGTGCTACATAAATTGGAACAAGTTTAACATAACTTCATTTTGTGGACAAGAGAGAAGCCAAATAATGCAGGGCTGGGCCAATATGTTATTCAATGGTCAGGTTATTTCAGGATAACCTTCAGAGTTATCATTCCTTGAAGATGGAGTAGATGCTTTTGGGACCAGACATGTAGACATGATATTTATTGACATGAAAGCAGATTTTCCATAATTTCCTTTTGCATTAAATAATTTCTAACCTTCCATTATGCTTTGATTTTTTGTTACATAAAACAGAACAAGATCAAGATAATTTGTGTTTACCGGAAATAATCTTCGCTTGTTTATCTATTATTGCTGTGACATTTTTATTATAAAAGTCATTTTTGGAAAAAATTTCAGGTGATATTGGGATGGTCTTCTCTTTTATCAGTGCCTGCATACAAGTTATTAAGGCATCTTCTAAGCTCTTGGCAAGGTTCTGTTTGGTTGGCAGTGGGTTTTATATTGACAACATTTGTGATGAATGTCTTTATACGCTTCAGCCAGTCAGAACATTCTACTCCTGCAAAGGTTGCTCCTGCCAAAGAAAGCAATGGGAGAGTGTTCATTGGTAAGGAGGACAAAGGCCTCTGAGTCAGACACCGGAGGCAATGATTTGTACATTTGGAGTATTTGGGTAGTGGACTGGTATTTTCAATTGAAAAGTCATTTTTTCTCTCCTATTGTTTCTAGTCAATTTCAGTGTCATCTTCAGGTAGGCTACTGAGATATTCAGGAGCAAGGTGCACGGGATATATGATGTAGATTAGATAGATCATGCGTTATTTTACTTTGTAAATTGAATGGTCAATGTTGTTGTAAAGTATTTACAGGGACATTCTAAAATGATTCATGTTGGCATTCATTTCTCACCCCAAGAACTGAGTAACATTGTCAGTAATTCACATGTCACAAATTAAGGTCATTTAAATATTTAAGCAGATCATCATCTTCATATTATTTGAGTGAGTTAGACTTATAAATTTAAATAGGGAGCTACATTTAACAAGTGTCACACCTCTGAAATATTTAGGTGCTCGTTGTATCAAAATCCAGAATTACATCTAGTAGGGTAGACGTGTGATATGTCTTCGTAATTACTATATTGAAATGAAATGTGATAGAGCATAAATGGCTTTACATGTCACGTTCAAGAAGTCATATAGAGCCCTAAAATGATATAATATATTGTAGTACCATTAGTGTTAAACATTGTATGATGCCTCTGCTAATTACCAAGGTGAGGTCTCCTTTGGGTTTGTTAGAACTTTGTCTAACTGGTTTGTTCCATATTTGTTCCATAGTTATAGCATACTATGGAAGATAATTCACATACTAAACCAATATCACATGCATAAATAACATGCTACAATAAGATGTATCTTATTTTATTCGGTTGCTTAGGAAGGGTGCAGTTGAAACTTTTCAATCAAGAGCTAAATTTTCAACCTGCAATTTATTTTTTTCATTCAAGAGCTAGAATTTCCACATGGAAAATTCAACTAAGAAGATTCCATAAAGCTTGTATTACTAACTTGTTGCCTAAAACACTGGGACTTTCTAAAAGCTTACTTCACACAAATATTTGATAGAACTTCAGAAATTTCTATAAAAATACATAGTATTGTGGAGTCAACTTGGTATTAAACATTTTTTTCTTAACATGGTCACATGCTTGATTCAGTGAACCTTCTAGATCTTGCTTGGTTGAGAATTTCTCCAACCAAATTTATGCATAACATTGTCTAACCCTTGAGTGATTGACTTTGTCATTGGAACATGCTGGTAGGAGTATCTTATCTCGGAAATCTTATACCCAAATTTATTGGGCTTGGTGAGGCTGCAAATTATGACTCAATTAGGACTTGTTCTTCAATTCATTGAAAGGTCAATTGAATAAGAAATACATAAGATATTCAAATTAGAACTAAACAAATATATGTGCAAGTTTGAGATAACAAATGTGTAAGTTTGCTGATTTCTAAGATATGTAAGAGTGCAAATAGGGAAAATTACATTGAGATATATAAAATTAAATCTCCGAGACATCCATTACATTGAGGCTCTAAATGGCCTCTAAAGTCACAAAATTATCAAATGATAATCTAATGAGTGCACACTATGTTGAGTCGTGACTAATGACTTGCCGAGATTATCAACATATACCAAATCCTCATGGATGTCTAGTGGATCAACTTTTACATATGTTGATCTTGTTTGTCTTGTGGGGCCACCCTTGAATATCCATCTCTTGGACTCGTCCACCTTCGACAAGCTAGGCGGCTCCAGTCCATCTCTTTAAACTTGTCCTATGGGGGTTATGTGGTTTATCACCCTATCTAGTTTGGTAATGTTGGATAGGTTGAAGTTAGGGAATTATAGGGGTTGATCTACAAACCTTTATGAAAATATGCCTAAACTATATTTTCTCCCTGAATGTTTCGATGGGTTCAATTCTAGAACTAAAACATTTACAATGGGGATTTATCCTTAAAATTTAAGTAAATGGAGTCAAAAGTCAAGCCACAATTTCTTTAAGTAACAATGAGACCATATTCGGCTTAGGATTTGTAGGACTTAATATTTTTCTTTTCTTAACTTTTTTTTTATCAAAAATTTCATACTACCCCCCATAGGCAACGCCTATGTAAATAAAGGTGGATTCAATTGAGTAATGCTTGACTCAACAAGGTCGACATATTTTTTTTTACTATACTTATATTTTTTGTAAGTTGAGATCTATTCTATTAAAAAAGAAGAAAATAGTGGTACATACAAAATTACAAACCAACCTGCTCAAGTGGAGCAAATATAGAGGTTCAGAGTAAGACTGAGCCCTCCCTCTAGGAAGAAAAACAGGTCCACAAAACCCTCCCTCCCAGGGGGAAAACAGGCCTTCCAAATAAGCATAAACAGAAGCCTCCGTAGTTCTTGGAGGAAAAGGAAAAAAGCCATCCAGTTAACAGTGCATAAAACAAAAGCCTGGCATTTTCAAATTGAGCAGCATGTTGCAAAGAAGAAACCTGAACGTAAACCATGCTGCATGCAGACCGACGGTCACGTAGCCGTGGCGACCATGGTTCCTCCTCGATAGGATGGGTGTAGCCTGGAGAAGTTGGTTGTGCGAGCTCGTCTGATGATGTCATCGAACTTCCACTGGATGTTGCCATGTCTTCATCACTGGAGTTGTTCTCTTCCTCCTTGGTTGCTGTAGGTGGATTTTTGGTGGGAAATGGAGAGGTCTTTTTCGTGACGACCGGGTTGGACGTAAATTTGCACGTAGAGCTGGTGGAAGGTTGACAATGTGGAGGGGGGATGGAGCAAGGTGGGGAAGCTGAAGTGGGGGCTCAGGCGACAGAGGAACTAGGAGGAGCTTATGGCTCAGCTGCTTGAGGACTAGGTGGTGCAACCGCTTGAGGAGCCGACGGGGGTTGAACAGGAGGCGTTGGGGGAGGAAGAACTAAGGGGTTGAATATGAGGACTAGGCGCGTGAGTGTTGAAATATTGTAACTTCGAAGAATATTCTATATGTATCTTTTTGCGGTCCTCGATGGTCCTATCGGGAGAACCACTTGTATTACTTTGTACCCCAATGCTCTTAATCGAAAAAACTACTAAGAGTCATGAGGTAGTCCCCTCTAATTGTAAATGTGGGTCATTAGCACCCCAGTGTGGTTACTTGAGCCTACATGTGTAACTCGAGCCTACATGACTTAACTCGAGCCTACATGTCGAATGAGTTATCTTAAGTGAACAGATGAATATAAATAGAGGTGTAGCGCTCCTCATTTGGAGCACACACTCACTTGTGTAGCGCATTAGTGGAGAAGAGAAGAGTAGCAGGAGAAGGAGGAGGATCAGGCTTTGATCTCCTTGCTGGTTTTATCTTTTACCTTTTTGGGCATCTATATTGAGGATGCTTTTGCTGGGTTTTTCCCTTTAGGATTTCCCCAGGATAAATCTGTGTTGTTCTTGTGATGTTGTTTCTTTCAGTGATCCTGTTTATATGCTTTTGTTATGAAAATGAAATGATATACTGATGTTTTAGCTAAGTATATGAAAATTTAACAGTGAGTAAATTTTTGAAGACCCAATAGTTCTGTCTTCGCTCCATCGTTCTTCCAGCTACACCGAGTGCCTCGGACAATTTATCCTCCCAATTCGAAACAATTTGCTGCACTTCCTCCAGAATTTCCAAGCCGAAGCCATTGCTACTGGCTTGAGTTGAGAGAGGTATTTGGCCTTCTGCCCATGCATTACGGCCTCGTCCTCTGCAGGGAGTGCCTCTCTGTCTTCTAGGCATGGCTGTATGTAGCAAAGAGCAAAGCAGGTTGAAGGCTAACTTGAGCTGGGCTCTGAGATGACGAACCAGGGCAGTGGAGATCAAAACTTGAGTGCAGAGCGACAATGGAGCAAATCAGTGGAGCATGGAGCCAAGGAGAGTAGCACTGGAAAGCAGAACAACAATGGCGCACAGGGCAATGGAGAGCAGGTAAAACCCATTAGTCGACATCTTCCCTATTGAAGGGCGCTTGTGCGAATTTAGGCTGCCAGGAGGATTATTAATGGCGCCCGAGCAGTGATGAGACTGCCTAGTCTCGTCGACTAACCGAGAAACAATCAGGTCTCCCGTGGCATTAAAGGCCACAGGTGGCAGCATAGGCGGTGGGTTGAGCATGGGTGGGAAGGGCCTCGTTAGCCTCCTCCGAGGCCACCTTAGCAAGATTCACACTCGCATATGGGGTTAGGTCTTTAGAAGCTATGAGCTCATACTCTTGCTTTAGGTGAGCATCTGAAATATCGGCTAAGGCACCATGATACAGGAACGTGGATGAGCGAACTCCCCAATTTGCCAACTTATCCGCCAAGGAGTTGGCTTCTCTTCTAATGTGCTGGAAGTTAATAGCAACAGGTTGTGCTAGGAGCTCAGCGAGTTGTTGAAGATTATAATCCAGTTTCCAGCGGGATGAGGTTTTGGAGTTGCTCATCCCATTCTAGAGCTTGATGGCAAGATTGAGGATGAGTGTCGAGTCTCCCTCAACCACTAGCGAGAAGAGGGTGTGAATGGGGGCAATTCTGATGCCTTGAAGAAGTCCGTTCAACTTGGCCACATTGTTGCTTTCAAGCCCCAGTTTCCCAAAGAAGACCCAGATAATCTGTCCTGGGGGCAATTCTGATGCCTTGAAGAAGTCCGTTCAGCTCGGCCACATTGTTGCTTTCAAGCCCCAGTTTCCCAAAGAAGACCCAGATGATCTGTCCCGTATCAGTTCTGAAGACTTCGCCAAAACCAACCAAGACAGGATTGCCTTTAGAGGCCCCATCGAAATTGAGCTTGAAGAAGCCAGGGGGAGGAGTGGACCAGGAGGTTGGAGAGGAGGGATGGGGATTGCAAGGGGAGGGATCAGAGGTAGCAGGGGGCGGGTGGGGGAGCCAGTGGCTGAGAATATCTTGTTACTGGGGGTTGGCTTGAAGATCAAAGTCTTGCTAGTTGGAGAGTAAGGTAGTTTCCTTGATGCGTTGTTGACATTGGATCCAAATGGTTTCCACTGAGTTGATTTTACCTTCAAAGATCCTGAGATTTCTTTCTTTCCATATTCTGTAACAAACATAAAATATATAAATATTAAAAATAAATATTATTAGATAATTAATAATTAATAATTATCAAAGAGTCATGACCATAGGTTGAAAAGTCACGAATGGACATATATAAGTCCGACCATTGTAATTCAATCATATCAATTAATATCATCAATTTATAATTTATTATGGCTTATTTAATATTCTAGATCTTTTGGTAAATATTACTCTATGAACGAATAAATATTTGTTTCAGTGGTATCAGAGCGAGGTTATTATTCCAGCTTCTAGGGTTTCCCTAGAAAATAGGACCTTGTCCTTAAAAAAAATAAAAGGTAAAAGTAGCCCCCCAAAAAAGAGAGAAAAAAAAAAGGTGAGAAGTAAAAATTAAATAAAAAAAGAAGAAGGAAGAATAAAAATAAAAAAAAAGAGAGAAAATAATCTAAAGGAGAAGAACGTAAAAAGATAAAAAGAAAAAAGAAAAGAAAAAAGGAAGAAGTAAAGAAGATCCCATAAAAAAAGGGAAAGAAGAAAACAAAGGCTCGTGGTTTTATAAAACAAGTTCATGGTTTTATAAAACAAACCCTTATTGGATATAGTGCATAAAGAAGTGAGATTTTAACCTGGGTGGGGAAGTTAACAATCATTCCTCCCAACCACCCAATCTATTCACATTTTACAAAACTTAAGGGAAATAAAAGATAAAAAATGTGCATAATAATTGATATTAAAAAGCAAGTGAGATTAAACTTAGGTGGGGAAGTCAAAAGGAAAAACAAAATCAAAAGAAAAATCGAAGACCATCATCATCTAGTGTGGAAGAAATCCGATATCATGGAATCCGGTTTGCCAGCACAAATAGAGAAATTAGAAGCCAAGTTAAAGCATTATCGAAGAGAGAATGAAGAATTATGAGACAAAAATACGAAATCGAAAATATTGATTAAATTACGTCAGATGACACAAGAGCGCAAGGAACAAATAATTTCCGACCAAAATAATCATATAGAAAAATTGTATGCGCAAATTAAGAAATTAAAAGACGAAAGTGATTTCAATCAGAGACGAACAAATCAAGATATAAAGAAAGAAATAAGTGATTACGAAGTAGAAACAAGCCGCTTGAACAAAATCATTAACAACAAGGATGAAGAACTGACGCACATACGACAGAAATTAACAAATCAAGAATCAATGGTCGACCAGTATCGACAACAGATAAAAGTTCTTCAACAACAAAATAGCGATGCTAAAAAAGAACACATGCTGGAGATCGCAAGGAGTAATAAAATAATATCCAACAATTCTGAAGAAATTTTCAGATTAAGAAATCACAACAAAACCCTAATTACAAAAATCAAAAAATTGAAAAACAACAGCAAGAGGGGACAATACAGTGAAGACCTCGAAAGGAAATTACTAGAAAAGCAAGAAGAAAACCAGTGTTTAAATAATAGTAATCTGGAACTACATAACCAAATCAAGGAGCTAGAAATTGAAAAAAAGTCGCAAGAGGAAGGAATCGAAAAGATTCAAAATCGCAACAATCTAATAGACAACCAAGAAGCACAAATCGAGGAAGTGAAGAAAGTTCTTGTCGCAATCCAAAAGCAAGAAGAACAAACAACACCTACACCTTACAGACATCCTAATTATAATCATCATTTTGACCAACGACAAGGTCAAAATGAATATTCACAGAAGACTAATGTGGACATGCGAAAATATCGACATACCAAGCAACAATTGAGACAAATTGTCCCCCAAAAATATCTCAGAGCTCCGATAAAAATAGATCTAGGATGGATCACAGCCAATACGATGCAACAATTCTCCTAGGGAATCCGTAATTCGTATCGGCTCATCTCTTCAAAGGTCGCAAATACAAAATGGAAAGAATTCCGAGATGACAAGATAAATCAGACATAAATGCAAATACATCTTTGAGGACAAAGATTTCCTTAAGGGGAAGGCAATGTAACAAACATAAAATATATAAATATTAAAAATAAATATTATTAGATAATTAATAATTAATAATTAATAATTATCAAAGAGTCATGACCGTAGGTTGAAAAGTCACGAATGGACATATATAAGTCCGACCATTGTAACTCAATCATATCAATTCATATCATCAATTTATAATTTATTATGGCTTATTTAATATTCCAGATCTTTTGGTAAATATTACTCTATGAACGAATAAATATTTGTTTCATATTCCCCAAAGCAAGAAGCCAGGGATGAGTTGCCAGATGCGATTGAGAATGGAATTTTGAAAAGGATGCTTGTGCCAATTTTTAATGGTGTCAGTAACACTGTCAGGGAATTTGTCCTTTCTGTTACAGGTGTTGGTTATGTTGGTCCAGAAAGAGATTGCAAAGGGGCACTGGTTTAGAAGGTGTTCCATGTTCTCCTCGTTGATTTTACATAGCTAGGACTGCGAAGGGCCAGTGAAACCTCTTCTGATAAGATTGTCCCAGGTGAGAATGTGTCTGTGAAGGACCAACCAAAGGAAGGTGGTGACTTTTGGCCAAGATTTGATGTCCCAGATCTTGGCCCAACAAGGATCTGGGGGTTTAGTGGGGGTGTTGCTGAGTTGATAAACTTCTTTGGTGGAAAACATGCCTTTAGTTTTGTGTCCCCATCGAAGGATATCAGGACCAGTTCTGCGTTAGATGCAATGTTGTTGCAGTTCCTCCCAAAGCCCTTCTGAGTGGAGTGGTTGCTGTTGTGGATTCCAATTGTTGCTAGCGCACCATTTTCTGAAGTCCTCCTGTCCATTTCGTTCCCAAAAAAATTGAACTTTGTCATGCAGAGGAATGGAGAGAGTGTTGAGTCTGTCATGCAGATTAAAGATAGCTTACAGTGGGGGGAGTTGATTCCATGAGTCAGTCCAAAAATTTGCCAGAGTGCCGTTATGTATTTCCCAAAAATAATGTTGTTGTATTATGGGTCTTTGAGAGTTGGCCACATTCCAAATGAGGGATCCTTTAATGTTTTTTGAAAGCCTAACAAGTTGTTGAGTGGGCTAGTTTGGAGCGTATTTTTTGTTTCAGAGTTGTGCCCACTGGCTATTATTTTTGGTGAGCCAGTGCCACCAGATTTTCACGCTGAGGGTTTCATTGCTTTGTTCTAGATCCTATAAACTGAGCCCCCCATTTGATTTAGAACGACAGGCAGTATCCCATTTGACCAAAGCCCAATGATGAGAGTTTTTGCCTCCATTCCAGAGGAAAGTGTGTTGTAGTGTGTGAATGGCTTTGAGGACCCATTTAGGAGCAGCAAGGAATGAGAAAAGGTAAAGAGGCATAGCTTGGAGGATGGAGTTGATAAGAACAAGGCGACTGGCAATGTTGAGAGAGCGGAGCGTCCAGTGAGACAGATGAAGTTCTAGCCCAGTGAGAAGATCTCTCCAAGAAGAATGCTTGAGGGATGAGTCAATGAGCGGGGTGCCGAGATATTTCGAGGGTAGGGTGGCAATTTTGAATCCTAAGATGCGGGCTATGTTTCTCTCAGAGGGGATGGGAGTATTGAAGAAAAAGATTTCAGATTTTTATTTATTGACAGTCATACCGGAGGCTTTAGAGAAAGCACTGAGGATTTGCTTGAGAGTTCTGGCTTCTTGGACAGAGGGGTGTCCCATTAGGAGGTTGTCATCCACAAATTGCTGGTGGGTAATAGGGGTGTGGTTATGCAGCAAGAGACCCTTGAGTGATCCCAGGCTTTTGGCATGGTTGAGCATGCATCCAAGACCTTCATGCATGAGGATGAAAATGAAGGGAGAAAAGGGGTCTCCCTGCTTGATGCCTCGAGAGGGATTGAACGGTTTGGACGGGACCCCATTTAAGATGATAGAGGAAAAGGCAGAGGAGATGAGGTGAGTTACCTAGGGAATCCAAGAGGGGTGGAATACAAAGGTTGACAGGGTTTTTTCAATGAACACCTAATTGAGTTTGTCAAACGCTTTGGAGAGGTCCAGTTTGAGAAGCATGCCAGGATGTTTGGTGGTTTTTAGGGAGTGGATAGCTTCATGCGCTAGGATGATCCTGTCCTTCTACATAGCCAGTTTGTTCCACAAAGATCAGGGAGGGCAGTAAGGGCTTTAAGCAGTTGGCAATGATTTTGGTGATGATTTTGTATAGCACATTACTGAGTGCTATGGGTCGGTACTTGCTGGGTGTGGAAGGTTTGTTTTCCTTGGGAATGAGGGTAAGGAAGGTGGCGTTGAGAGCTGGCCAGATTTTCTGAGTGATGTAGGATTCTTCCACCATTTCCCAAACTTTGAACTTAAGCAAGTTCCAACAAGAGCAGAAGAAGTTGACAGTGAACTCATCTGGGCCCAGGGCCTTGTCTTCCTTCATTTGCATCACCGCTATCTCCACCTCCTGAAGCGTGGTTGGCCTCATTAGCATGTAGTTTTGCTCTTCAGTTATCAGCTTTGGAATATGAGTTGTGACTTCTTGGATAGCCTGAGCCTTGTCTTGATCATCTTCAGTAAGGATATCCTCAAAGTATGAGACCAACTCTGTTTCCATGTCCTGGTGGTTCTCCAAAGTGTGGCCTTCAACGTTTTTTAGATTGTTGATGCGATTATGCATGCAGTGTTGTATGATGGGCCTATGAAAGAACGAGGTGTTGTGCTCTCCTTCCCTAAGCCATTTGATGTGTGCCTTCTGGTTCCAGTAGATCTCCTCCTGTTTGGTTCTTTCTGCAATCTAGGTAGTGATTTGTTGTTCCCGGACATTAGAGTCCTCAGTTCGACATGAGGAGATGATTTGTTGTTGAAGGTGGGCCGTCTCCTGTTCCAGGAGCACCTTGTTGGTGAAGATGTTCCTAAAGATGTGTCTGTTCCACTGCTTAAGGAGCTGCTTGAGTAGTTTTAGCT
Source organism: Pseudotsuga menziesii (assembly GCA_001517045.1). Taxonomy (NCBI): domain Eukaryota; kingdom Viridiplantae; phylum Streptophyta; class Pinopsida; order Pinales; family Pinaceae; genus Pseudotsuga; species Pseudotsuga menziesii. The sequence goes on along the minus strand of LPNX010194460.1, from coordinate 58,729 downwards.
TTTTATGGAGTCATTGCATGCTTGAGGTCCTTGTGACTTGAGTGTTCAGCCACCAGCCTGTTATCATCTCATGAAAGTCCGGGTGAGTGAGCCAGAATTTCTCAAACCGGAAGGGTTTCCTCTTGGCTACATCATCAACTTCCCAGTTAAGACAAATTGGCCAGTGATCTAAGCCCGCGGCTGGGAGGATGGAGGCATGGACCTCATCATTTCTAAGAATTATGTGTTCTGAGATGAGGAAGCGATCAAGCCGACAGACAATCTGGGCAGCTCCTCCCCTGCGATTGTTCCAGGTGTGGATGTCATTTTTAGTTTGGAGATCAATCAGATTGTTTCCCTCTATAAAGTCCTTGAAGAGCTTGTCTTCCTCAGAGAAGTTGCGCTTTCCTCCCCTCTTGTCTTGAAGGGACGTGATGAGGTTATAATCTCCTCCAAGGATGTCAAGGTGATGAACCTTAACTATACTTCTGTTAGAGTAACTGATCTATTCATATTGGTTTTGATTAGACTTGATTGTTATCGCTCAATTGAGTTTGATAATACAATCTACACTTTAATATGTATCTTCATCATTCCCAAATGCCTTTTAGCACCTTTCAAATATCTTTTGATCCAATCTTGTGGTATTGGACAAGGCCTCAATTCTCATGTTGAATGTTCTCTTAGGTTGATTCTCCTCCTATTATCATTTTACTTTGAATCTCTCAAGGACTATTACCCTTTTAAGAAGATAACGTAACTATTATTCCTTACATGTAAAGAAATGAGAATGATTATCCTACTTTCTATGATGACAGTTTGATTGTGAGTTTGTAAGAAGCAACATACTACATTTTATTTAAAGACATGGTTCTTGTTGATGTAATTGTAACTTCGGAATGTATTCACTTGTATTTCTTATCTATTATAACCCGATGTTTATTCCGGGATGTTCTAGTGTCATGTCATGCCCCTATGTTTCTATCGAGAGAATCTATATTGTAAACAAGTCATATCAAGTCATTGTGAGTAACCCTCCTATTGTCTAAGGGTTAAAGTCCCCGCAGTTCCGGGGAACTAGGGTTATTAGACTCTCCTAGTGAGGTCAGCCCTAGTAGGGTTTTAGTCATGTCGAGAATTAGTATAAATAAAGAGGTGACCTCTCTATTTATCATACATCTCATCCACACTCAGTTGTAGCGCATAGCTAAGGAAGAGAAAGACATTGGGGCAAGAGGAAAGAGCTTACTGCTGTCGGGAGATTGCCTTACTGTTTTGGGTTTCACTTTGGTGCTGATTCTATCTCTGAGGAAGTTGTGAGGTTTTCTCCATTTATGGTTTCCTCGAGGAAGAAAATTGTGTTCGTTGTCTCTTGTGTTTGATTGCTGTGCTTGTTGTTCTCTCAGTAAAAGATCCTAATGATATGCTAGCTTAATGTTTAAAATCTAACATGGTATCAGAGCTAACTTGAGAAGAAGACATTGTGCAGCTGCGGGAACTAGGGATTCCTATTTTGTGGATCTCTCTCCATATATTTTCAGCAAAAGTAAGGTGGAATAACTCTCCTCCTTAGGGCGCATCTTTCTGTCGAAGCAGAATCCAATTTTGAGGTTTTTCAGTTTTGGACCTGACACTACTGTCGAAAATTAGGGCTTTTCAGAGAAGAGGAATTTTTCAGTGAGCCGAGGCCTGGATTGATCTCCTCCCCAAAATCGAAGTTAGGGATCAATTTCAAAACATTTGGTTGGACAGAACTCCGGAAAAACAAAACCTTAATTTGCTCCTAAACCAGTGCTGCAGGATTTCAACTTCAAATCCAGATCCGACATCTTGACCTGGTAAGATCTAAATCTTTTGTATTTCCATTTGAGGTTCTTAGTTAAGATGTCTCATCATACCAAGCTTGATGAAAAGCTTGAGGGAGCTGATAACTTCTGAGCTTAGAAGTATAGGATCTCCCTGGTCCTGGAAGAAAATGAGTTGGACTCCTATATCCAAGAGGAGGTTCCAGTTCCAGAGGGAGATGAGGCTAAGGCCTTACATAAGAAGAAGTTGGTTATGGCAAAGAGGATCATTGCTGATTCTATCAAGGATCACCTCATTCCACAGGTGTCCTCCCTTAAGACACCTAAAGCCATGTTTGATGCCCTAACCAAATTGTTTGAAGGGAAGAACATCAATCGGAAGATGACTCTAAGGAACTAGTTGAATAATGTCAAGATCCAGAATGAGGAGACCATCTAGTCATACTTCACAAGGGTTTCCCAGATCAAAGAACAACTAGAAGTTGTAGATGAAGAAGTGGACAATGCAGAAATTGTGATGACAACATTGAATGGCCTCCCTAGGTCATGGGATTCTTTCATCCAAGGAATCTGTGCTAGAAAGAAGTTGGTCAAGTTCAGTAGACTGTGGGAAGAATGTTCTCAAGAAGAAGCTCGGATAGTTGCTCGAGAAGAAAAGATGGGAAGTGAAGACCAAGCTCTCACAGTACACTCCAAGAAAGGAAGAAGGGAAAATCATCATCACCAAGCTAAGCATTCTCATCAGAAAAATAACTTTATGAGAAGGGATCCATCCAGACTCAGATGTTATACATGCGATGGAATATGACATTTTGTTAAAAACTGTCCCAAGAATAAGAATAGATCCAAGAAGAAGAAGAACTCCAAAAGAAGACATCATGCTCACACTGCCGAGGATGATGATCCTCCCAGGAATAGAGTAAAACAAGAAAGTGAAGACTCTTCAAGTGAAGATGAATATGTTCTGATCTCCGCTCTCACGGGAACTGTCACACATGGAAGCAAAGATTGGCTTATTGACAGTGGGCTTCCAAGCACATGACAGGTTTCAAGGAATCCTTTGAGAAACTATTCGAACATAACTCACCCCATAAGGTGAAGCTTGGGGATGACTACCAATATCCCATAAAAGGTAGTGGTGAATCCTCCTACAAGCTAGACTCCGAAAAATCTATAAAAATGAAAGATGTCTTGTTTGTGCCAGGATTGAAGAAGAATCTTCTATCCATATCAGCATTGGATGCAAAAGGTATGAGGGTTGCATTTGTAGATGGCTAAGTCATCATGTGGCCAAGAGGAAAGACTATTGATGATGCAATAGTGATCGGAGAACAAGAAGGAGGCTTATACAAGCTGAAGGTCCATCCAAAACAAGTTATGGTCCATGACACAGTAGAGCCAAATGAACTTTGGAACAGAAGGCTTGCACATGTGCATTATAGAGCACTACCACTAGCAAGCAAAGCTGTTGAAGGTCTTCTTGAAATTCAAGCAAAACATGAAGGGGTCTGCAAAGGATGTGCGAAAGGAAAGAATACAAAGAAGACATTTCCAAGTGGCGAGAGCAAGGAAAAATGAATCTTGAAAATTATCCACTTCGATGTGTGCGGTCCCATGTCATCAAGCTCACTAAGCGGGTATGCATATTATGTTTCTTTTATTGATGATTTTTCTAGGAAGACATGGATTTACTTCATGAAGAACAAAGATGAAGTTTTCAGCAAGTTCAAGGAATTCAAAGCTTTGATCGAGAACCACACAGAAAAGAAGATCAAGACCTTTCGATTAGATAATGGCGGAGAATTCACATCAAATGAATTCAAAGACTTATGCAAAGAATCAGGGATTAAGAGGGAGTTGTCCATTTCTTACAATCCACAGCAGAACGGGGTTGCAGAAAGGAAGAATAGAACCATCATGGAAGCTACAAAAGCAATGCTTCATGATCAAGATCTTCCTATGCATCTATGGGAAGAAGCAGCCAGTACAACAGTGTATGTACAGAACTGTACTCCACACAGAGTACTCGAGAACAAGACTCCTGAAGAAGTCTTCTTCGGCAAGAAACCAGAAGTCAGCCATTTCAGAATATTCGGCTGTCCAGTGTATATACACATACCAACAAAAAAGAGAACAAAACTAGATCCTTCAGGAAAGAAGGGTATATTTGTGGGATACTATGAAAGCTTGAAGGCTTACAGAATATACTTCCCAGGATACAAGAAGATCGACATCAGTAGGGATGTAACATTTGATGAAGACACGACTTACAACAAATTCAGAAAGAGACTTGCTGAAGATATTGAAGAAGCAGAAGCACCCAGAATTCATTATACAACCATGAATGAAGAAATTCAGGAAGATCGAGAATTTGAAGAACCACAAAGCCCTGTAGATCCACCTCAAGAGAAGAATCCTCACAAGATGAAACTTGCTTGGGTACGAGAAATTATCCAAGGTGCGGAAAGATATGGGGCTCCAGAAGAGAATCACAGAGAAAGAAAGAGAACTAGATCTTGTTCCAAATATGTAGCCTTACTATGTGATGTTATCAATAAAGAACCTTCCAACTATGAAGAAGCGACAGAACGAAAAGAATGGAAGGATGCTATGATCGAAGAGTATCAATCTATCATGAAGAATGATGTTTGGGATGTTGTTCTAAGACCAGAAGGGAAGTCAGTTGTAACTTCTAAATGGATCTACAAGATCAAGCATGCTGCAGATGGTAGCATTGAAACATATAAGGCAAGATTTGTGGCTCGTGGCTTCCTACAGAAAGAAGGAATAGATTATGAAGAAATCTTTGCTCCTGTGGCTAGATAGAATTCCATTAGAATAGTACTTGCTTTGGCTGCAGTAATGAAATGGAAGATACACCAAATGGATGTCAAGACTGCTTTCTTGAATGGTGTAGTGGAAGAGGAAGTGTATGTAGAACAACCACTTGGTTTTGAGACACATGACAGGGAGTCTCATGTGTTCATATTGAAGAAATCTCTGTACGGTTTGAAACATGCACCTAGGACATGGTACAACAGAATTGACAGCTTTCTATCCAGTTTGGGTGTTACCAAGAGTAAAGTCAATTCCAACCTTTACTACAAGGTTGAAGATGGAAACCCAGTGATGCTTCTACTATATGTAGATGATCTGTTTGTAACAGGTATGGATGGGTTGATTGCTGATACGAAGAGAAAGCTTGCTGCTGAGTTTGAAATGAAGGAATTGCGTATGATGCATTATTTTCTAGGTATGGAGGTGTGGAAGAATGCGGATGGCATCTCCCTCGGACAAGGGAAGTATGCAGTAAAGATCCTGAAGAGGTTTGGGATGATGGACTGCAAGGCCATGGCCACACCTATGGCATCGAACCTGAAGCTATTGAGTGATGCTTCATCAGAGACGGTTGATGCTATGATGTATCGTCAGATGATTGGGTCCCTGATGTACCTGACGAACACGAGACCAGACATTTGCTTTGCTATGAACACCTTGAGCCAGTTTTTGACAGATCTGAGACATGTTCACTTGATTGCTGCAAAGCACATTCTGAGGTACTTGAGGGGTACAATTGTTTATGGGCTCAAGTACGAGGCAAATCAAAAGATTAACCTGGAGGGTTATGTTGATTCAGATTGGGTAGGCAGTGCCATCGATAGGAAAAGCACTTTAGGTTGTTGCTTTAGTATGGGATCAGGTGTGATCTCTTGGTTTAGTAGGAAGCAATCCTGTGTGGCACTGAGTACAACTGAAGTAGAGTATGTCGCATCTTGTTCAGCTAGTTGTGAGGCAGTATGGCTGCGGAAGCTACTGTCTGATTTATTTGATCCCCGGATGGATGCTACTTGTATACATTGTGACAACCAGAGTTGCGTGAAGTTGTCATAGAATCTAGTGTTCCATGACAAGTCGAAGCATATCGAGATCAAGTATCACTATATCAGGGATATGGTGTAGAAGGGAGCAGTGAAGCTCCAGTATGTTGCGACGGAGGAATAGATAGCTGATGTATTGACGAAGCCATTGGCTAGGGTGAAGTTCGAGTACTTCAGGGATAAACTTGGTGTTCTCCAGATCGAGGTTTCCTCCAAGGGAAAGTGACGAGTCCCATAGTCGTTCTGACAAGTAGGTCAGATATAAGGGTTGAGCCATTCTGTCATGGTGAGAGGATTGGTTCCTTCCATGTCAGATATGAGTGCTGAGATCCAGAACCATTTTGACGAGTAGGTCAGATATAAGGGCTGAGCCATTCTATCATGGTGAGAGGATTGGTTCCTTCCATGTCAGATATGAGTGCTGGCCATTCTGTGGAGTAGGACAGATGTAAGGGAAACTGCCATTCTCCTGGAGAATGGAGGCGCTTGGTTAGTTACCAGGTAGCTTAGTCTAGGACTGGGGGCCATTCTGATATGACGGTAGGATTGGTTCCTACAGGATCAGATGTGAGTGCACGCCTTTTCAAACATCCAGTGGGATTGGTTCCTTGTATGTGTCGAATGTAAGTGTAGAGCCTTTCTTCAATCATTGGTTGATCAGATATAAGTGTTGTGCCTTTCTTCGATAATTGGTTGATCAAATGTAAGTGTAGTTCCTTTCTTCGATCATTGGTTGATCAGATGTAAGTGCAGGAGCCTTTTGGCATGGAGGATTGGTTCCTCGCATGGCTAAGTGTAAGTGCTGGGCCTTTCTTCGATCATTGGTTGATCAGATGTAAGTGCTGGGCCTTTCTGACAGAGTTGTGGGCTATGTTACCACATGGTCAGATGTGAGTGTTGGGCGTTGCTTTTTTGATATGATTATAGGATTAGTTCCTACATGATCAGATGTAAGTGCTGGGTGAAGACCTACATGATGGCTAGGCCTATATCCAACATGAAAAAGGGATGGCTCTGTAGAACTTTTTGTGACGAGAAGAATCATGAGATAGCACCTGTGAAGATTCAGTATTGATGATCCAGATCGAGGGATGATCCAGATCCAGAGATGATGCTCCAGAGATGATCTAGATCGAGTGATGATTCAGATCTAGAGACGAAGATGACTTGAAGACAAAGAATATTTGAATACGAAGATGACTTGAAGATGCAGATGATGAGAAGATCCAGAGAAGAAGACCAGTGATGAAAATTGTGTTGAGAGAATACCTTCCTAGTTAAGAGGGAGTGTTGATATAATTGTAACTTCAGAATGTATTCACTTGTATTTCTTATCTATTGTAACCCGATGTTTATTCTGGGATGTTCTAGTCTCATGTCATGCCCCGATGTTCCTATCGGGATAATCTATAAAGTAAACAAGTCATGTCAAGTCATTGTGGGTAACCCTCCTATTGTCTAAGAGTTAAAGTCCTTGCAGTTTCGAGGCACTAGGGTTATTAGACTCTCCTAGTGAGGTTGGCCCTAGTAGGGTTTTAGTCATGTTGGGAATTAGTATAAATAGAGAGGTGACCTCTCTATTTATCATACATCTCATCCACACTTAGTTGTAGCACATAGCTGAGGAAGAGAAAGACACTGGGGCAAGAGGAAAGAGCTTACTACTGTCGAGAGATTGTCTTACTGTTTTGGGTTTCACTTTGGTGCCGATTCTATCTCTGAGGAAGTTGCGGGGTTTTCTCCATTTATGGTTTCCCCGAGGAAAAACACCGTGTTCATTGTCTCCCCGAGGAAAAACACCGTGTTCATTGTCTCTTATGTTTGATTGATGTGCTTGTTGTTCTCTCAGTTAAAGATCTTAATGATATGCTAGCTTAATGTTTAAAATCTAACAATTCTTTCAACTCATTATTTTTTATTGGCTATGAATTTGCAAGAAAACAATAAATGAGGCCTCTCACATGACTCATCCATGTCTTATAAAAGATACATTTACCTTCATATTTTGACAAAACCTTGCCATTTGCAATAACCCATTGGCACACTATAAGGGGATTCACATCTAGTCCTACTATATGCCTCTAGGTCTCGAGTTGCTAAGTTGTTTAGGTTATGTTTGAGGAAGACGTGTTATTACCCAAACTAAAGTAGTTTTTGGTCATACTTTTGGACCACAAGCGTCATATTTTTAATTACATACTCTTCTTAATATTTTATATATATAATTTTTTTTTTGAAAATTAATAAGATATAACGATATATTTCAAGGGTTTGATCCTATTGAATCTTCCACCTTCAAAAAGGAAGAAATAAATTTTGAATTTGGGTTTTATACAAAATTGAACAAACTCATGAATGAGGTTTGATTTTGGAGCTAACATGTTACATGAGGTTTTGCAACTAGGGTTTGATCCTACTATGACTTTTGACAGTGTTGATAGGATAAGTTAGTAGACTTGGAGCCAAGCCGTTCTATTTGGACAACCTAGTACCAACCAATTAAAACAAGTGGGAAGCTTATCTTTGATGTCTTTTGCTAACTTTTGTCTCGTTAGGCTATCAGTAGGGTTGGTTGGGGTCTGGTTGGGAATTTTATGATTTGGCTCACGATGGTGGTGGGGTTATTGACTTGTATGAGATATGGGTATTAGGGTCACATGGGGAAGGTGAATTTCGGTACCTCTCCTGGTTTTATAGACACTTGTCGGTCATGTGAGTCTATAGGGACACATGTCTGGGGAAGTAAGTAATCTGAACCTACTAGCAGCGGTTTGCCTGAAAAAGATTGTAGGGTTATTGGAAGAAGTTCCCCTCAGTCATGCCAAAATGATTCTAGGGTTTGGGCTTAACCCTTGCTCCCAAATTTTTTTCACTATGCAAGTTCAGGTTGCGGGATTTGGGAACGGGGAATTGATTGGAACACCCTCTGTGTCACTGCTAAAAATTGGTGGGTTCACTTTACCTATTAATGGGTTGGTGCCTAAAGACCTTGAAATTTCGGGTGGTTGTGGGTTTTACAAGCAACAAATGGGAGATAAAGCCCGGGCTTGTCAAAGGATTAAGGCAGAATGGGCTAGAAAGGGTAAGGACCTTTGTATGTTGGGAAGGACGTGACTCTCGACATGGTGCAAGGATTAACAGCCAGGGCTTTATCAGGTAAAATTGAATATATTAAATTGAGTAGATTTGAAATCTTGGATTGGATCACTCGAGTGTGGAAGTCATTGATACACAATGTTCCAAGGGTGATTATGTTAGTGAATGGGTGGATTTATTTTCATTTTTTTGTCTGAGGAAATTAAACATTCTATTGTGTCTTGTTATTGGGTGATTGGAGTTGGATCTTTGGTTCTATATAACTGACATTCTGCTTTCAACTCTTGGAAGGGGATGCCCATGATAAGGCATTTATGGGTTCTTCTCCCGGGATGGCCCCTCACTACTGGAACTTAAAGACTTTTATGGCACTTGGCATCTCTATTGGTAACTTCATTATGGTAGAAGAAGCAACTTTGATTCCAAATGATAGACATATGCCAAGAATTTTGGTGTATGTTGATACGATGAAGGGGTTATTGGAGTCTATTGAAATTTGTTGAGAGGAAGGATCTTTCATCCAAAGGTTGGACTTCTGGAAGGTGCCAATCCCGTGCTTTAGGTGTCATAGAATGCACCATTTGAGCTACTCATGTGCCCAGTATTCCAGTGTGGACTTAGATAGTTCCTTTGATCAAGTGGAGTCAAAAGATGTGGTGGAAAACGTTATGTTTCCTATGCCATTGGATGGGGAGTTGACTCTTCAATTTATGAGTAATTTTAAAATGTTTCTTCCCCTTAAGTCTTTACTTGCCTATGAAATATTGAGGGCTATGGCAATGTCAAGGCAGCTTGAAGATAGTCAAGATAAGTTAAAACCCCCAGCGTTGTTGCAGCTGCAACTATTTCCCCGAAATTTTTTATTTTTAGGGTCCCCCCTTTTTCTTTTAGTGTTTAGACAACTTAAAGATTTCCATGATTTTACCAAAGTTTGCATGTGGCTTTTGTTTTTGAATTTTTTTTGAGTTTTTGTCTGCTTGTATCGAATGCCTAGTCAACTAGATTTTCAATGCATCGGATGCTTAGTTGACTATCGTTCCGATACACCCATCGGGACCTTTCCAAAATTTGATCTGATGTATCAGATGTCGTTTCGTCTGTGGTCTCGGAGATAGTATGTCGATTTTTTGAAAGTTTAGTCTAAAGCATCGCCGATGGGTCGGGTTTTTGTTTGACTATCTTTTTCTAATATCTGATTAAGTTCGCAACCTCGTTGTCGGCTGTGTATTTGGGAATGGGCCGAAGGATTTAGTGGTTTCGCCATTCGACGTTGCAGAGTTTTAGTGCTAGGTATATCCAAAAATTCATTATGCCCTCGCTGATACCAAGATAGTTTAGTGCTTCCGACTTTCAATGTGTCTTTCCCATCCGAGGTACCGGGTTGATAGAACAGATTCGATTTGACATTGCGGATTTCCATAGGGTATGGTTCCGATGGTGGGTTAAATTTCTTTCCCACCACATGTGATTATCCACTCCTGGTCAAGTTTATAAAGCCGTTGAGCCCGTTTGAGTTGTCATTTTTCATCGTGGAAACTATCCAGTCGATCGCACGGAGCTATTTATCACCTGTACGTTTCCTTCACCTGCGGAGGTCATTGTTTGTCCAGGTCGCCCACCACATCATCCCCAGGTAGGATTCACTCAAGCTTTTGATATGCCCAGTTTTTATTGTTGTTTTTTTTACTGCATGGATTGATAGGATTAGGTTTTGAGGGAGGGTTAGGTATATTTTTTAATGCAAAGTTTTCTTTGCCTTCTTACAGTTGGTTTTCTTTACCTAGGTTTCAACTTGTTTATTTGTGAGCATTATTTCATTTCTGTCGGTTAATCTTTTCTCACCCAGTCTCTGTGGGACCATGTGTGCACCATTGACATTTGTTTGGGAAGTAGGGGCATGATGCAGACGAGTGTTTCGCCGTCTGCATCGCCCTATTCATTCTTGCTTTGATTTAAACCTTGGGCTGCACGACCGTGTCTTCAATGACAGTTTATTCCCGTGGAATGTAGGAGGGCTGCATAGCTGATAGGGGTTTTTCGTATTTTTTAGCAGACGGCGGTTTGATTTTTCCTCGGTCGAGATTTACCTAGAGTTTTTTCAGAGGCTGGAAAGGTTAAGGTTGGAACTAGCAGAAGTTTAGCAGGTTTAGGGAAGAGGGGTTTTCGTAGGTTCCCTTTGTTTAGAGTATCTCATTCGAAAATACCTTGGGTGTTGATAATATTATTCATCATGCATATTGATGGAATGGTAATATTCTGGTTGTTTTATTGTTTTCTCACTACATAGCTTGCTAGGAGTAAGTAGACTAAAATCAGGTTGCATGATTGTTACAGGCCAATTATCAGCATAGCAATATGTCGCGAAAACAAAAGAAGAAGGCCCAAGCAGCTGAGAAGGAGCCAAAAGTGGAGGTTATTTATTAAGATACTAAAGCTATTACTGGAGTTCAGCCAGAGTATAAATGGGGAGAGGTATACAGGATGATTTCAAACCAGAGTGTTCTAGATGCTGTTTTTGAAGATATGCCCATATATGCAAATATTGAGAAATCAGCCCTTATGAAAGTGGCTACCAAACCTGAACTTTTCCCATGTTCAGAGGTGATAGGTTGGATTCTGCCTAGGGCAGATGTAACAAGGATGATATTGGCCAATATCGAGAAGCAGGGTTATGCTGCATACATCCCAGCTTATGTGTCTATGGCTTACAATTTACCAACACCACAAACCTATTTGACTGAAAGTTGGTTGAAGGAGCTAAAGCTAGATATGGTGGATACAATTAAGAAGATGATCCCAGGAAAAAATTTCCATACAAGGCCTTCTGGAGAGTACGAGACATCAACTCTCCACACTCCATATAGATTCATTGCTTTGATGCTGAACATGATTTTCAGGAAGACAAATGGAAAAAGCTTTAAAATAGGTTGGGTACTGGTTATCTTTTTTGTTGCTACCCAAGGTACAATTTTTAATTGGGCGAATATAGTGTCCAACATTTTGTGATCTTGTATAAGTGCAGCATTGGGAGGAGTGTCCCAGAAGAAGACAGAGTTTTACATGAGTTCGATATTGATTGATTGCATTCTATGTACTCAACCCTTCCCAGCATTAAAGTGCCAATGGGATAAAGACAGACCCCCTGTGTATGTTGCTTATAAGTTGTTCTGGGCTCACAAATATTTTAGCCATTACAAGGATATTTGTGAGAACTTCATCATGCCATTGTATACATTAATTTTCTTGACCGAATGTAATTGTATGTCGGATGAAGCCTTGGAAGTTGTGCAAAACAATTGAAACTATTATTTGACAGAAGAAGGCTTATATTTAAGAATGTACGGTGGTTCGAGAGCCCCTTCTCTTCTACCAAAGTATTCTACAAACTATGTGATCCATAAAGAGGCTGTGAGACAGTTGTACATTGATGGGATAGGAAATTTCCTTTTTGAGCAGAAGAAGGCAGTGTATCTTGCAGTTTCCTTTTTTGTAGGAAGTTACAAATTTTCAAGGGTAAAAAATGCAGTAGAACTTGTTAAGGAGTTGGAGTATTTTCACTTCGGTGAAATGAATTTCCATAGGAATGAATATGAGGATAAAGTTGTTGATTATTGCACAGTAGCTGGAGTACATTTTGAGTATACAAATTTCTGGGATAAAGATGAAAAGATCTTCTGGAATTTCCAGAACATAACAGCTTTGAGGAAGAGATTCAAGCAAAAGATACCTACTGTGGGAGGAAAAGGTAAAGCGGTTGATAAACTCAAAAGGGCTGATAAACTCAAAAGGCAGGAAGAAGATGCAACCAAGAGAAGGCAGGGAGAAGCTCATAGGTTAGTGCAAGAAGCAAAGAACTGGTTGTGACCTGACGAAGAATAAAAGAAAAGGACAGTTGAAGAGGTAGCAAAGAAGATAGAAGAAGAAAAGAAAAGAAAGAAGAAAGAAGAAATACTGAGAAGGAAGAAAGAAAGTGAAGGATTGAGATTAGAAGATGCAAATAAGGGAAAAGGGAAAACATAAAAGGAAACGAAAGAATAAATAATAGAGACACAAGAAGAACAAGACCTTGTTGATCAAGGACAGATTCAGTCCGATGCTGATCCAGTCGAAACTGTTGTTCCATCCAGTAGTACCACAAGAGAAAATCCTCTAACAGTATTAGGAATTGAACTGATTCCTTTTATTCCTACTACAGGAGAAGAAGTGCCCGATATGAACACCATTTACTATGACAAGTTAAAAAAGAGGATTGTTAAAAGAACAGAGAAAAAAGTAAACACTAGAGGTAAGCCCAGAGTGATGGTAACTGATAAGATAGTGGTCTATGGTAACACACAAAGATCCGCGATTAATGGCAAAAGCTGGGGTAGCCCTATCCTTGGCCACTAAAGATAATGTGGACAGAATAATGATGGATCTCGAGCACAGTCCCAGTAGAAGGTCGCACAATTAAAAGAGACCTTAAAAAAGGAGAGAAGTGAAAGTCAGAACTTGAATATATGATCAGTGAAGTTGAGCTATCCAAGGCAGAGTGTCAGACTCTACAGGCATACAAAGATGCATTGGTGCTATTTGCAGGAAATATAAAAAAAGAATCCTAGGCCACCTTAGCAGATTTTGGGAAGCTACAACAAGGATATCAGGTTTTGGAAGCCGAAAGAGATACTCTGAGGCTATCAGTTGAAGAATTGAATAAGGAAAATGGGAGGTTAGAAGATAAACTGACAGAACTGGAAGTACAAAGAACCACTACAGAAGAAAAAATCCAAGCTATATGAAACTTAGATAGCAGCCCTGGAAAATCAAAAGAATTCACTAGAAGTTTCATTGAAGACAGCTATGAAGCAGGAAGCCGATGTTGAACCTTTAAAGAAGCATTCTCTTATGCTCAGGAATAAGATTCATCAAATGCAACTTCAGATGGTGCAGGAGAGGTTTAAGGTTCAACAGATAGAAATAAGATTGGAAGAAATTATAAATACAACTTCTTATTTCTTGGACAGGACACAGACATCTTAGAAACTCTATAGGGAAGAATGACATGGGTGGAAACAAGTAAGGAGCCTCCTGCAGATGTACCTCCCAAAGACCTGGAGACGATAAAGCTAGAATATGAGTTGATTGAGTTTTCTAGCAAAGCAATAGAAGAGCTAGTAAAGACAGTGAGGAAAACGAAGAATGCATGTGTAGAATTTTGCAGAAGAGTCCTCCTAACTTACAATCGATGTTATATTTCTGCTAGCGGGAGATTAGAGGTGTTACTAGAGCATGAGATATTTTTGAAGCAATTACAGGAACGATGTAGCGAAGATGAACAAGCCATTTAGCTAGTGAAGAAATTAGATGAAGAGGTGCTTAAGACTGAAATAGCACATGCGACAGTTAGTAGTCACTTACTGGAAGACCAACTTCGCCTGATTCTGGTAGGAGTGGTGGGTATAAAAGTTCAGGCTGCTAAGCATGAAATTACTATCAGATTTTTAGAACCTTCTGGTTTTGAAAACATAGCTGTAGATGCCAATGCATGGAGGAAATTTATGAATGAGCAAGCTGAGCCATCTTAGTTTTATTATTTAGAACATTTTTTATATAATATATTGTATTTTGAGTCCATAAGCTAAAGGGAAAAATTTTGTAAACGAAAGGTCAAGGGAAGCCCAAAAGGCAACGAGGGCAACTCAAGAGTTTTACTTTTGTATAAATATAGGCAAGCTTTATGTATAGAAGGACTTTTTTTCAGACTATTTTTGTTCAAGGTTATTGTAAGAAGAACTATTTCATCTTATAATAAAGAGTTATATTTGCAGCTGGAGAAAGTACTGTGGGGTTTCAAATGCTTGACATGGACTGGTTGGATGTGAACTATTTATGTTTCAACTTGTTTCCATGAACTGTGAGATTGTTCTAACTTATGAATTCTTTCATGTTATGAATGTGCTGCTGTTTATTTATGTGAAGGTTCCACAATCATATCTGAGTAATGAAGGTTTTAATTAACAATGAGCTATCTCTTTGTTTATTTGTCTATTTCTATTCATGTATTCATAAATATTAATAACTATCTGTAGTATTCTAAATGCATGTGATACAATAGATTACTCATTATTAATTACGGTGTTGCTCCCTAGGGAAAGGTTAGATAGTTTTAGTTAGTTTTCTTTGTTTATGATTTATAAGTGAGAGAGGTAAGACCAGAGGTAAGAACCCGCGCATCACATTGTGACACTCCTCGTTATCTCTATCGACTTAATTTAGCTAGGCACTTGCATATCATACCTAAACATAAAACTAAAAAATACAATTAAACGGTGGACCGACCCACAACTGGTAAAATAAGCTTTAATCATTACTTGACCTACGGTAGCTGGACAATAAACCAGACGGATTCCCCATACCAAACAATAACGAGCTAAGTGGGAACGTTTATTGGGGAGAATTCCTACTATTGTTACTTGCGATTTTCCAAGCCTCAACAGTTTTGGCGCTACGAGGGCCACCGGTGCATGGCTAGCTAAGGAAACCTATTTTCCTGAGATTACTCCACCGGTGATAGTTCGGAAACTAGTTTGCCTCAAAAACCCACTCTTGAAGAAAAATGAAAGGGGTATCTCTATCCCATTGATGACGAAGTAGTTGAAGATTTAAGGAGGATTACCAGGGCGTATGCAAAGAAGATTGGAGGGTTACCTATTATTCCCACTTTACCCAGAAGAGAGTATCATAAGAAAGATCGTCCGCACTTAGAAGATTCAGTGTTGGTGGAAGATCTTGAAAAATTGGTAGAAACAGATTTGCAAGAAGTTTTCCAACCTTTAAATCAGTTGGGACCAGATTCCCCTCACTGTTCTCCTTTTCGAACATCTATCCAGTCTTCTCCTCCATCTCCACTCAGAATCATGGCCAATGTGAATGCAAATCAGCCACCTCGACAGCCTGCTTGGAGGGCTAGATCTCCTTTAAACCTGACACCTCCACTGCATGCTATGCTTCAGAGTTTTGACAAAGCTTTACCCAATTTTGAACCAAATGAAGGAATTATCATGGATGATCATTTGCAGAGTTTTGATTTGGCTTTAGAAGGTTTGCAAGCAACAGAACATGAAGATGTAGTCTGCAGATTATTCCCACATACCCTGAAGGGAAAAACAGTTTCATGGTACTTTTCCCTGCCAACAAACTCAACCACAAATTGGAATATTTTTTAGAGACTGTTTAGAAACAAATAAGGGATCCAGAAAACTCACACATCTTTAATGAAGGGTTTGATTTCCTTAAAGAAAGAAAAGAAAGAAATGGTACATACTTTTACTTAGAGGTTTGTTGCCTACCTAAATAACTTCGATGCAGCTAATAAACCATCTGAGCATGCCCTAATTGAATACTATACCTCAGCTCTTGGGTCTGATCTAGCCATGTTTTCCAAGAGATCAGTTAGACCCACTTTGGTGGATACTTATGAAGAAGCTGAGAAGGTGGAGGAGGAAATGGAGAGTATAGAACACTATCCTATGCAGTCAGACGAAAAAACTTATGGAAGCAAAAATCCTTTATTATTAACTAAGCCTAAGGATGAGCGATCATAGTAGTTAGATGGGGTGGTGAAGATGATGCAAAAGTTATCAAACATGGTGATTGATTTGGAAAACGAAAAAGAGGCGCATAAACAATACAAGCCTTATTATAAAAAGAGGGAAGACAACAGTCAGCCCAAGCCTCCCCCACACAGTTCCTCAGCCATGAATTTGATAGATGTATGAATGGATAATTTTTACACATTCCATCAGCAACCTCACTCTAAGAATAATTGTCCGCAATGGATAAATTCTATGACCTTAGTGATGAATCAATTGTTGGATTCTAAGTTGACAAAAACTGTGGAAGAGAAAGAGAAAGATCATGAACCAATAGAAACACAAGAGGAAGACACCTTGGTTTTATGGGTTTGTGTTTCTATGTTCAACGTAGAAGATGAAGGTATCCTTGATGAAGACGAAATATCAGAAACAAATGTTGCAACAAGAAGTCAGAATCTCTTAAAAGAAGATAACTTGATACTTCCCAAGATTAAGAAACTTCAAGAAAACATTAAGAAAATGAAAAATAATGCTCCAATGGTTAACATACCTGAGTTTTTCATTTCAGGCCAGAGCCCCAAAAAGGTCAATGTGCCTATAAAGCCTACTGAAAATAAAGCTGAAAATTTCAAGAAAAGTTTGACTGAGCATGAAATGGGATATGACGTTGTGAAAGACATTAAAAAGGCTAAAGCAAATATCTCTTTGTTTGAAATGTGCAATTTACAACAACAAAAGGAAAAACTCTTAAACGCACTTGAAATACCCGTGAAAAAACCTCAAAATGATAACCAACCTTAGGAAGAGATTGGTGAAACAACTTTAGGAGGAAAGTCTAAGTATAGAACTCCAACTTTTCTTCTAACTTTTGAGATTTTCAATTACAATGTGCATAATTGTTTGGTGGACTCAGGAGCTTCAGTCAATGTCATGCCACTCTTAGTTTGCAAACAAAAATATGGTCAACCTAAACCAACTACATGCCAAGTTCTTCAATTAGACAGAACAACAGTAAAAGTTATTGGAGAAATGGAAGATGTCTTGATCCGTTTGTCCGCACATGAGAGGGTATGTCAGTACATAGACATTGTTGTAGAAGATATCCCGGATGCTTATGGTTTGGTTTTGAGCCGGGATTGGTCAGAAAAATTAGAAGGATATTTTGCATTAGATTGATCACATATGTGGTTTCCCTATAAAGGATGTCAGAACCAAATAAAGGTGTTGAGAGAACCTCAGATGAAGTATAATGTGACTCTGTTGGAAGAAAACAATGAGCCAGTAAACTTTGTGTTGGGAAATTATTTTCTTGAACTTGAACCAAGAAATTACCAAGCTGAAGAGGCCAGCAGTATATCAGATATTCAGCCTGATCTCCTTTAGTTCTCATGGGATGATAAGATTGATTGCAACATAATAGATTTAGTTTCAGATGTAGTTAATAATCTGAATGCAGTAGGGGTAGAAAGTTTTTGGATTCTTTATTTCGATGGTTCTAAAACATTGGAAAGATCAGGAGTTGGTTGTGTCCTGATTGATCCAGAAAAAAATAAACATTTTCTTTCATGTAGATTAGAAATTGAATGCAAAAATAATACAGCCGAATACGAAGCATTAGTTAAGGGACTGAAAAAAGCGATAGAATTAAAAGTAAAAAATCTGAAAGTATATGGACATTCCGAAATCGTTGTTAAACAAATTCGGAACAAAAAATTCACTGCATATCACCGCATTTAAAGGCTTACCAAAATGAAGTATGGTATTTATTAATAAATTTTCATGCATTAAACATTTCTTTAATTCCTAAAGCAAAAAATGTAGCAGCTGACTTGTTAGCTACATCAGCTGCAAGGTTGGTACCTACGAATAATAGATGTTTGATTGAATTGCTTTTTAGGACTTTTGTTCCAGATAATATCACTAATATGAGGGTGTTTGATGATGATTTGCAAATATTGGAATGTTTAATGAATAATGATGCATTTAAAGGAGCCATAATAGATGACGAAGAACATCAAGCATAATTACAGAACAGAAATTTCATTCCAAGAGGAGTTAGAACTTTGGAATAGATGTTTGATTTAGACAACAAGTTCAGAAAGCCAACGAATGTCAAGACTCATAGCTTGTATTTACAATTCAAGCTGATAAATCTAAGGACAGAGGCTGAACCCAAATATGTGAATTTGGGGAAGTGTTGTTCACCCGGTGAGAGGACTAAATTCATTAGTTTATTCAGACAATATAATGATGTATTTGCTTGGACTTACGAAGACCTATGAAGACCTAAAGATGTATGACACTAAAATTATACAACATGTGATTCCAATCAAAGTTGGAGTCAAACCTTATTAGTAGCCTCTGAGAAAGATGCATCCAAAGCTAGAACCCCTAAATCAAAATGAAGTGAAAAAGCTGCTAGATGCTAAAATCATATTTAAAGTCAGACATTCAGAATGGGACTCTAATTTGGTACCAGTGCGGAAAAAGTCTGGAGAGATCAGACTTTGCATAGATTTCAGAAATATTAATCGTGCATCAGATAAAGATAATTATCTTGTTCCACCCATGGAACAAATACTACAAATGGTCTCAGGTTCTGAACTGTTCTCCCTATTAGATGGATTCTCCGGTTATAATCAAGTATTAGTAGCAGAAAGAGGACAGGCTCAAGACCACTTTCAGAACCAAGTGAGGAACTTTTGCATATAGGAGGATGCCCTTTGGAATTATTAATGCTGGAGAAACTTTCCAAAAGGCTATGGATATAGCTTTCCGTGGTCTGATTGGTTGTAGTGTTGTGGTCTATCTAGATGATGTTACAATATTTTCAAAGAGGAGGGAAGAACAACATGCATTTCATTTGAAAAAGATTTTTGAGCGCTGCAGGAAATATGGCATTTCGTTAAATCCTAAGAAATGTGTGTTCACAGTCACAGAAGGAAAGCTATTGGGTCATGTTATTTCTAAAAAAGGGATCTTCATAGACCCGGGAATAATTAAAGCTATAGAACAGATCCCTTTGCCCCATAATAAAAAAAGGTATGCAATCTTTTATGGCGACAATCAATTTCGTGCAAAGGTTTGTGCTAGACTTTGCTCAAATCGTCAAACCTTTGCAGCAAATGGTTAAGCAGAGTGTGTTGTTCAAATGGACTGATTCAGAGAAGAATGCATTCAACAAGATCAAGACATCTATTTCTCATGCACCATCACTCAAAAGTCCAAATTTTGAAAAGGATTTTATTATGTACACTTTCGCTTCCGATGATTCATTAGCAGCAGTACTTACGCAGAAAGAGGATGGGGGAGATGAGTACCCCATATCATTTATGAGCACTGGTCTGCAAGTGGCTGAATTGAACTGTCCCACAGTTGATAAACAGGCTTATGTAGTTTTTAAGGCGGTAAAACAATTCAGGCCATACATACTTAAAAAACGCACCAAAGTAATAGTCCCACACCCAGTAGTACGATCCCTTTTTGTACAAAAGGAACTGGGAGAAAGAAGAGGTAATTGGGTGACTGCTTTGCAAGAATATGATCTTGAATTTAAACCAGCAACCATAATTAAATGACAAGGACTCTGTAAACTGATGGCTGAGGGTCAAAACAATGAAGATCACAGCTGGGATGATGAAGTTGAATTACACATGGTGGATGTATGTCCTCTATTCACAACTCCAAACTCCTGGTATCGAGATTTGGTCCATTATCTTCAAGAAGGATATTTGTCGGAGCATTGGATTCCCAAGCAAAGAAGGGAATTACGTCTGAAATTAGCCTTATATTAGACTCTTGATGGAGTGATGTTTAGAAAGAACTACGATGGAGTCTTTCTTAGATGCTTGGAACATCAAAATTCAAAAAGGGTTGTAGCAGAATTACATGATGGACCCGCTGGAGGTCACTTTTCAGGGGACACAACAACACACAAGATTCTCAGAGCTGGATATTACTGGCCAACATTGTTTAAGGATGCTCATGCTCATGTTAGAAAGTGTGATACTTGCCAAAGGAGCGTTGGGAGGCAAGCCAAAGCAGCGGGACCATTGAAACCAATAATTATCTCGGAACCATTCGAGCAATGGGGAATTGATGTTATCGGAGAAATCAATACAAATTCTTCATTGCAGCATAAATACATTCTGACGGCAACTGATTATTTGACCATATGGGTAGAGGCCATTCCGTTACAAAAAGTAAACGAGGATGCAGTTATGGATTTCTTACAGAACCACATTATGACCAGGTTTGGTTTTCCAATTTCCCTAGTTTTTTATAATGGTTCATATATTTCATCTATTAAATTAACTGCATTTTCTAATGAAAAAGGAATTAAGCTACACTATTCCGCAAACTACTACCCGCAAGGAAATGGTTTGGCAGAATCCACAAATAAAAACCTGATGAGAATTAAAAAAAAAACAGTTATAAAAAATCAAAGGAGCTGGCATCTAGATTTGCCTAATGCACTCTGGGCTGATAGAGTCACACCCAAGAACTCTTTAGGTGTGTCACCCTACAGTCTTTTCTATGGGAAAGAAACTATCCTGCCTCCTAATATTCTGTTGCCATCTTCCAAAGTAGCCCAAAACTCTAGGGGTACTGATAATGAACTTCTGCAAATCCGAATTTATAATCTGCTGAAGTCAGAAGAGTCCAGGTCCAAATCCCGGAAAAGGTTTAAACATCAACAAAAAATGGTAAAGAGATGGTTTGACAAACACAAAGCTGAGAATAAGGAGTTCGAGGTAGGTGATTTGGTTCTTAAGTGGGATCACCCACATGATGAGAAGGGAAAGCACGCTAAATTCCAGCAACTATGGATAGGCCCTTTTCAGATTTTAGTAAAGATAGGCCCCTCGACTTACAAGTTGCAAGACTTACAGGGGTGGGAGGAGAAATTTCCAGTAAATGGTTTAGTTCTCAAGCCTTATTTTTCTTAATGGTTTTTTTGTTTTTTTTGTACATAAGTAAATGCTTTGATTTGTTTGTTTTACTTTTTCAAGTTTGATGACTTGTAGATTTTTCTTTGTTTATGTTTCAATAAATGAGCACGACTTTTGGTTTTGGAGTTCATCAGAGTTTTGGATAAACTAAAATTTTTGATTGAAGACTGCCTGCTATTTACCCATACGAATTTTTCAAGACTAGTAGATTATCTGAATGGATTATGAACACATTTGAAGTCTTGCTTAATCCCTGTAAAATAATTAAGGGAGGAATAGTCTAGAATACTTTTTTGAGGCTCCATTCATTCACACTAAAAACTGTCCTAAGGGTGTAAAAACAAAAGACCCATGGAAAGGAAGCAAGGTAACCAGTGTATTATATTTAAATGATCCCATGCCACAGTCTAAAGGAAAAAGCCTAACAAGAGTCGAAATATCCCAAGAAGCAAATATGTACCAAAACACATGCTGAACCACATTAGTATGAATAATATTTCCAAAGTTCTTTTCCGTTCGTCAGTTAAAATTAAAATATCTCTCACACAAAATGACACTATGGATAGAGTGCAAATTGGCATGGGAATGACGAACAAACAGATATATCTGTTTACCATAGGTTACAATCTTGTGGTGTCTAAGTTGGAATCTACCAAATGCATATGTAAAATAGAACTCATATCTTCGGCCTAAGAAGAGTTATCGAGACTTTTAAAATCCTGGTTCCCCTTTTCTTTAAATTGGACTATCATCAATGTTTAAAGTTCATAAATCTTACATTCTAGGAATCCAGATATCTTGAAGAAATCTAATAAAGTGATATCATCGAAACAATTTACTGTCTCAAAAGATAAGTTGTTCAGAGATCTGTGTCTGCCAGTTAGTTGCCAATTGTTGCAGCTGCAACTATTTCTTCGAATTTTTTTATTTTTAGGGTCCCCCCTTTTTCTTTTAGTGTTTAGATAGCTTAAGGATTTCCATGATTTTACCAAAGCCTTCCTGTGGTTTTTGTTTCTAATTTTTTTTGAGTTTTTGTCTGCTTGTATCGGATGCCTAGTCAACTAGCTTTCCGATGCATCTGATGCTTAGTTGACTATCGTTCCTGTACACCCATCGGGAGCTTTCCAAAGTTCGATCTGATGTATCGGAAGTCGTTTCGTCTGTGGTCTCGAAGATAGTATGCCGATTTTCTGAAAGTTTAGTCTAAAGCATCTCTGATGGGTCGGGTTTTTGTTTGACTATTTTTTTTCGATATCCGATTAAGTTTGAGATCTCGACGTTAGCTATGTATTTGGGAATGGACCAAAGGATTTAGTGGTTCCACCATCTGACGTTGCGGATTTTTAGTGCTGGGTTTATCCAAAATTTCATGATGCCCTTGCCGATACCGAGATAGCTTAGTGCTTCCGACTTCCAATGTGTCTTTCCCATCCGAGGTATCGGGTAGACAGAACGGATTTGATCCGACATTGTGGATTTCCACAGGGCTATGTTTCCAATGGTGGGTTAAATTTCTTTCCCACCACGTGTGATTATCCACTACCGGTCAAGTTTATAAAGCCGTTGAGCCCGTTTGAGTTGTCATTTTTCACCGTGGAAGCTATCTAGTCGATTGTGTGCAGCTGTCACATCACTTGTACTTTTCCTTCACCCGCATAGGTCGTTGTTTGCCCAGGTCGCCTGCCACATCATCTTCAGGTAGGATTCGCTCAAGCTTTTGATATGCCCATTTTTTATTGTTGTTTTTTTTTACCGCATGGATTGATAGCATTAGGTTTTGCGTGAGGGGTAGGTATTTTTTTTTTATGCAAATTTTTCTTTGCCTTCTTGCAGTTGGTTTTCTTTACTTAGGTTTCAACTTGTTTATTTGTGAGCATTGTTTCATTTCTGCTAGTTATCTTTTCCACCTAGTCTCTGTGCAGCCATGAGTGCACCATTGACATTTGTTTGGGAAGTAGGGGCACGGTGCAAACAAGCGTTTATAAGTTGTTCTTGGCTCACAAATATTATAGCCATTACAAGGAGATTTGCGAGAACTTCATCATGCCATTGTATACATTAATTTTCTTGACTGAATGTAATTGTATGTCGGATGAAGCCTTGGAAGTTGTGCAAAACAATGAAAACTGTTATTTGTCAGAAGAAGGCTTATATTTAAGAATGTGCAGTGGTTTGAGAGCCCCTTCTCTTCTACCAAAGTATGCTACAAACTATGTGATCCATAAAGAGGCTATGAGACAGTTGTACATTGATGGGATAGGAAATTTCTTTTTTGAGGAGAAGAAGGAAGTATATCCTGCAGTTCCCTTTTTTGTAGGAAGTTGCAAATTTTCCAGGGTAAAAAATGTAGTAATATTTGTTAAGGAGTTAGAGTATTTTCACTTCGGTGAAATGAATTTCCATAGGAATGACTCTGAGGATAAAGTTATTGATTATTGCACAACAGCTGGAGTACATTTCGACTGTACAAATTTTTGGGATAAAAATGAAAAGATCTTCCGGAATGCCCAAAACATGACAGCTTTGAGGAAGAGATTCAAGCAAAAGATAGCTACTGTGGGAGGAAAAGGTAAAGCGGCTGATAAACTCAAAAGGAAGGAAGAAGATGCAGCCAAGAGAAGGCATGAAGAAGCTCACAGGTTAGTGCAAGAGGTAGAGAATTGGTTGCGAGCTGAAGAATAAGAAAAGAAAAGGACACCTGAAGAGGTGACAAAGAAGATAGAAGAAGAAAAGAAAAGAAAGGAGGAAGAAGAAACATTGAGAATGCAGAAAGAAAGTGAAGGATTGAGATTATAAGATGCAAATAAGGGAAAATGACAAACAGAAAAGGTAGCGAAAGAATTAAGAACAGAGACACAAGAAGAACAAGACCTTGTTGATCAAGGACAGATTCAGTCCGATGCTGATCCAGTCGAAACTGTTGTTCCATCCAGTAGTACCACAAGAGAAAATCCTCTAACAGTATCGAGAATTGAAACGATTCATTTTATTCCTACAACAGGAGAAGAAGTGCCCGATATGAACACCGTTTACTATGACAAGGTAAACAAGAGGATTGTTAAAAGAACAGAGAAAAAAGTAACCATTGGAGGTAAGCCCAGAGTGATGGTCACTGATAAGACAGTGGTCCATGGTACACAGAAAGATCCGCGATTAATGGAAAAAGCTGGGGCAGCCCTATCCTTAGCCACTGAAGGTAATGTGGACAGAATAATGATAGATCTCGAGCAGTCATAGAGGAAGGTCACACACTTAAAAGAGACCTTAAAAAAGGAGAAAAGTGAAAGTCAGAACTTGAAGAGAAAATATGAAGATATGATCAGTGAAGTTGAGCTATCCAAGGCAGAGTGTCAGACTCTACAAGCAGATAAAGATGCTTTGTTGCTATCTGCAGGAAATATAGAAAAAGAATCCCAGGCCACCTTGGCATATTTTGGGAGGCTACAGCAAGGATATCAGGTTTTGGAAGCCAAAAGAGATCTCTGAGGTTATTAGTTGAAGAATTGAATAAGGAAAAGGGGAGGTTAGAATATAAAGTGGCAGAACTGGAAGTACAAAGAACCATTGTAGAAGGAAAAACTAAGCTGTATGAAACTCAAATAGCAGCCCTGGAAAATCAAAAGAATTCACTAGAAGTTTTATTGAAGACAACTATGGAGTAGGAAGCCGATGTTGAACCTTTGAAGAAGCATGCTCTTATGCTCAGGAATAAGATTCATCAAATGCAGCTTCAGATGGTGGAGGAGAGGTTCAAGGTTCAACAGATAGAAATTAGATTGAAAGAAATTATAAATACAACTTCTTATTTCTTGGACAGGACACAGGACATCTTAGAAACTCTACAGGGAAGAATGACATGGGTGGAAACAAGTAAGGAGCCTCCTGCAGATGTACCTCCCAAAGACCTGGAGACGATAAAGCTAGAATATGATTTGATCAAGTTTTTTAGCAAAGCAACAGAAGAGCTAGTAAAGACAGTGAGGAAGGCGAAGAATGCATGTGCATAATTAGATGAAGAGGTGCTTAAGTCTGAAATAGCACATGCGGCAGTTAGCAGTCACTTACCGGAAGACCAAATTCGCCTAATTCCAATAAGAGTGGTGGGTATAAAAGTTCAGGCTGCTAAGCATGAAATTACTATCATATTTCTAGAACCTTCCGGTTTTGAAAACATAGCAGCAGATGCCAATGCATGGAGGAAATTTATGAATGAGCAAGTTGAGCCATCTTAGTTGGATTATTTAGAACATTTTTGATATAATATATTGTATTTTGAGTCCATAAGCTAAATGACAAAATTTTGTAAAGGAAAGGTCAGGGGAAGCCCAAAAGGCAACGAGGGTAACTTAAGAGTTTTACTTTTGTATAAATATAGGCAAGCTTTATGTATAGAAGGACATTTTTTCAGACTATTTTTGTGCAAGGTTATTGTAAGAACTATTTCATCTTATAATAAAGAGTTATATTTGCGGTTGGAGAAAGTACTGTGGGTTTCAAATGCTTGACATGCACTAGTTGGATGTGAACTATTTCTATTTCAGCTTGCTTCTATGAACTGTGAGATCGTTCTAACTTATGAATTCTTTCATGTTATGAATGTGCTCCTATTTATTTATATGAAATTTCCACAATCATATCCGAGCAATGAAGGTTTTAATTAACAATGAGCTATCTCTTTGTTTATCTGTCTATTTCTATTCATGTATTCAGAAATATTAATGGCTATCTGTAGTATTCTAAATGCATGTGATACAATAGATTACTCATTATTAATTACTATGTTGCTCCCTAGGGATAGATTAGATAGTTTTAGTTAGTTTTCTTTGTTTATGATTTAGAAGCGAGAGAGGTAAGAACTTGCGCATCACATTGTAACACTCCTCGTTATATCTATCAACTGCATTTAGCTAGGCACTTGCATATCATACCTAAACATAAAACTAAAAAATACAATTAAACGGTGGACCGAGCCGCAAATGGTAAAATAAGCTTTAACCGTTACTTGACCTACGGTAGTCTGACTGTAAACCGGACGGATTCCCCTTACTAAACAATAACGAGATAATTGGGAACGTTTATTGGGGAGAATCCCTACTGTTGTTACCTCCAATTTTCCAGGCCTCAATAGTTTTGGCGCTAGAAGCAGGGCCACCTGCGCATGGCAGGCCGAGGAAATCAATTTTCTCGAGATTACTCCACCGGTGACAGTTCTGGATTTCTCGAGATTACTCCACCGGTGACAGTTCTGAAACCAGTTTTCCTCAGAAACCCACTCCTGAAGAAAAAGGAAGGGGGTATCTCTATCCCATTGATAACTAAGTAGTTGAATATTTAAGGAGGATTACCAGGGCGTATGTAAAGAAGATTGGAGGGTTACCTATTATTCCTGCTTTACCTAGAAGAGAGTATCATAAGAAATATCATCTGCACTTAGAAGATTCAGTATTGATGGAAGATCTTGAAGGATTGGTAGAAACAACTTTGGAAGAAGTTGTCCAACCTTTAAATCAGTTGGGACCAGATTCCCTTCACTGTTATCATTTTTGAACAGTTGTCCAGTCTCCTCCTCCATCTCCACTTAGAATCATGGCCAATGTGAATGGAAATCAGCCACCTCCACAGCCTGCTTGGAGGGCTAGATCTCCTTTAAACCTGACACCTCCACTGCATGCTATGCCTCAGAGTTTTGACAAAGCTTTACCCAAGTTTGAACCAAATGAAGGCATTCTTGTGGATGATCATTTGCAGAGTTTTTATTTGGCTTTGGAAGGTTTGAAAGCAGCAAAACATGAAGATGTAGTCTGCAGATTATTCCCACATACCCTGAAGGGAAAAGGAGCTTCATGGTACTTTTTCCTGCCAACAAACTCAATCACAAATTGGAATATTTTTTAGAGACTGTTCAGAAACAAATACAGGATCCAGAAAACTCACACAACTTTAATGAAGGGTTTGATTTCCTTAAAGAAAAAAAAGAAAGAAAGGGTACATAATTTTACTCAGAGGTTTGCGACCTACCTGAATAACTTCGATGCAGCTGATAAACCATCTGAGCATGCCCTAATTGAATACTATACCTCAGCCCTTGGGCCTGATCTAGCCATGTTTTCCAAGAGATCGGTTAGACCCACTTTGGTGGATACTTATGAAGAAGTTGAGAAGGTGGAGGTGGAAATGAAGAGTATAGAACACTATCCTGTGCAGTCAAATGGAAAAATTTATGGAAGCAAAAAGCCTTTATTATTAACTAAGCCTATGGATGAGCGATCACAGGAGTTAGATGGGGTGGCGAAGATGATGCAAAAGTTATCAAACAGGGAAATTGATTTGGAAAAATAAAAAGAGGCTCATAAACAATACACGCCGTATTATAAAAAGAGGGAAGACAATAGTCTGCCCGAGCCTCCTCCACACAGTCCCTCCGCCATGAATTTGAATGATGTAGGAATGGAAAATTTTTGCACATTTCATCAGCAACCTCACTCCGAGAAGAATTGTCCGTAGTGGATAAATTCTATGACCTTAGTGATGAACCAATTGTTGGATTCTAAGTTGACAGAAACTATGAAAGAGAAAGAGAAAGATCATGAACCAACAGAAACACAAGAGGAAGAGACCTTGGTTTTATGGGACTGTGTTTCTATGTTCAACGTAGAAGATGAAGGTATCCTTGATGAATAAGAAATATAAAAAACAAATGTTACAACAAGAAGTCAGAATCTATTAAAAGAATATAACTTGATACTTCCCAAGATTAAGAAACTTCAAGAGAACATGAAGAAAATGAAAAATAATGCTCCAATGGTTAACATACCTGAGTTTGTCATTTCAGGCCAGAGCCCTAAAAAGGTCAATGTGCCTATAAAGCCTACTAAAAATAAAGCTGAAAATTTCAAGAAAAATTTGACTGAGCATGAAATTGGATATGGCGTTGTGGAAGACATTAAAAAGGATAAGGGAAATATCTCTTTGTTTGAAATGTACAATTTACCACAACAAAAGGAAAAACTCTTAAAAGCACTTGAAATACTTGTGAAGGAACCTTAGAATGATAAGAAACCTAAGGAAGAGATTGGTGAAACAAATTTAGGAGGAAAGTCTAAGTATAGAACTCCAGCTTTTCTTCTAACTTTTGAGATTTTCAATTACAATGTGCATAATTGTTTGGTGGACTCAGGAGCTTCAGTCAATGTCATGCCACTCTCAGTTTGCAAGCAAATAAATGGTCAACCTAAACCAACTACATGCCAAGTTCTTCAATTAGACAGAACATTAGTAAACGTTATTGGAGAAATGGAAGATGTCTTGATCCGTTTTTCCGCAGATGAGAGGGTATGTCAGTACATAGACATTGTTGTAGCAGATATCTTGGATGCTTATGGTTTGGTTTTGAGCCGGGATTGGTCAGCAAAATTAGAAGGATATTTTGCATTAGATTGGTCACGTATGTGGTTTCCCTATGAAGGATGTCAGAACCAAATAAAGGTGTTGAGAGAACCTCAGATGAAGTATAATGTGACTCTGTTGGAAGAAAATAATGAGCTAGTAAACTCTGTGTTGGGAAATTATTTTCTTAAACTTGAACCAGGAAATTACCATGCCGAAGAGGCCAACAGTATATCAGATATCCATCCTGATCTCCTTCAGTTCTAACAGGCTGAAAAGGTGGATTTTAACATAGTAGATTTAGTTTCAGATGTAGTTAATAATCCAAATGCAGGAGTAAAAGTTTTTGGATTCTTTATTTCGATGTTTCTAAAACATTGGAAGGATCAGGAGTTGGTTGTGTCCTGATTGATCTAGAAAAAAATAAACATTTTCTTTCATGTAGATTAGAATTTGAATGCAGAAATAACACAGCCGAATACGAAGCATTAGTTCAGGGACTGAAAAAGCGATAGAATTAAAAGTAAAAAACTTGAAAGTGTATGGAAATTATGAAATCATTGTTAAACAAATTCGGAACAAAATTCACTGCATATTACCGCATTTAAAGCCTTACCAAAAAGAAGTATGGGATTTATTAATAAATTTTCATGCATTAAACATTTCTTCAATTCCTAGAGCAAAAATTGCAGCAGCTGACTTGTTAGCTACATCAGCTGCAAGGTTGGTACCTACGAATAAAAGATGTTCAATTGAATTGCTTTTCAGGCCTTCTATTCTAGATAACATCACTAATATGAGGGTGTTTGATGATGATCGAAAAATATTGAAATGTTTGACGAATAATGATGCATTTAAAGGAGCCATAATAGATGACGAAGAACATCAAGCAGAATTACATAATGAAAATTTCATTCCAAGAGGAGTTAGAACTTTGGAACAGATGTTTGATTTAGACAACAAGTTCAGAAAGCCAGCGCATATCAAGACTCATAGCTCGTCTTTACAATTCGAGCTGATAAATCTAGGGACAAAGGTTGAACCCAAATATGTGAATTTGGGGAAGTGTTGTTCACCTAGTGAGAGGAGTAAATTCATCAGTTTATTTAGACAATATAAGGTTGCATTTGCTTGGACTTACAAAGACCTAAAGACACATGACACTAAAATTATACAACATGTGATTCCAATCAAATTTGGAGTCAAATCTTATCAGCAGCCTCTGAGAAAGATGCATCCAAATCTAGAACCCCTAATTCAAAATGAAGTGAAAAAGATGCTAGATGCTAAAATCATATTTAAAGTCAGACATTCAGAATGGGTCTCTAATTTGGTACCAGTGCGAAAAAAGTCTGGAGAGATTAGACTTTGCGTAGATTTCAGAAATCTTAATCGTGCATCAGATAAAGATAATTATCCTATTCCACCCATGGAACGAATACTACAAATGGTCTCAGGTTTTGAACTGTTCTCCCTATTAGATGGATTCTTCAGCTATAATCAAGTATTAGTAGCAGAAGATGACAGGCTCAAGACCACTTTCAGAACCAAGTGGAGAAATT
Source organism: Pseudotsuga menziesii (assembly GCA_001517045.1). Classification (NCBI taxonomy): domain Eukaryota; kingdom Viridiplantae; phylum Streptophyta; class Pinopsida; order Pinales; family Pinaceae; genus Pseudotsuga; species Pseudotsuga menziesii. The sequence continues at coordinate 28,497 of LPNX010194460.1, read as the reverse complement.
TTGCGTATAGGAGGATGCCCTTTGGACTTATTAATGTTGGAATAACTTTCCAAAGGGTTATGGATATAGCTTTCCGTGGTCTGATTGGCTGCAGTGTTGTGGTCTATCTAGATGACGTTACAATATTTTCAAAGAGGAGGGAAGAGCATGCATTTCATTTGAAAAAGATTTTTGAGCGTCGCAGGAAATATGGCATTTCGTTAAATCCTAAGAAATGTGTGTTCATAGTCACAGAAGGAAAGCTATTGGGTCATGTTATTTCTAAAAAATGGATCTCCATAAACCCAGAAAGAATCAAAGCTATAGAACAGATCCCTTTTCCCCATAATAAAAAAAGGTATGCAATCTTTTATGGGGACAATCAATTTCGTGCGAAGGTTTGTGCTAGACTTTGCTCAAATCGTCAAACCTTTACAGGAAATGGTTAAGTAGAGTGTGCAGTTCAAATGGATTGATTCGGAGAAGAATGCATTCAACAAGATCAAGACATCTATTGCTCATGCACCATCACTCAAAATTCCAAATTTTGAAAAGGATTTTATTATGTACACTTTCTCTTTCGATGATTCATTAGCAGCAGTACTTACGCAGAAATAGGATGGGGGAGATGAGTACCCCATATCATTTATGAGCACTTGTCTGCAAGGGGATGAATTGAACTCTGCCGCAGTTGATAAACATGCTTATGCAGTTTTTAAGGCGTTAAATAATTTTAGGCCATACATACTTAAGAACCGCACTAAAGTAATAGTCCCACATCCAGCAGTACGATCCGTTTTTGTACAAAAGGAACTATGAGAAAGAAGAGGTAATTGGGTGACTTCTTTGCAAGAATATGATCTTGAATTTAAACCAGCAACCATAATTAAAGGACAAGGACTCTGTAAACTGATGGCTGAGGGTCAAAACAATGAATATAGCAGCTGGGATAATGAAGCTGAATTACACATGGTGGATGTATGTCCTTTATTCACAGCTCCAGACTCCTGGTATTGAGATTTGATCCATTATCTTCAAGAAGGATATTTGTTGGAGCATTGGAGTCCCAAGCAAAGAAGGGCACTACATCTGAAATTATCCTTATATCAGATTCTTGATGGAGTGTTGTTTAGAGAGAATTACGATGGAGTCTTTCTTAGATGCTTGAAACATGAAGATGCAAAAAGGGTTGTAGCAGAATTACATGATGGACCCGCTGGAGGTCACTTTTCAGGGGACACAACAGCACACAAGATTCTCAAAGCTGGATATTACTGGCCAACATTGTTTAAAGATGCTCATGCTCATCATTAGAAAGTGTGATACTTGCCAAAGGAGCTTTGGGAGGAAAGCCAAAGAAGCAGGACCATTGAAACGAGTAATTATCTCGAAACCATTCGAGCAATGGGGAATTGACATTATCGAAGAAATCAATCCAAATTATTCATTGGACCATAAATACATTTTGACGACAACTAATTATTTCACCAGATGGGTAGAGGCCATTCTGTTACGAAAAGTAAACAAGGATGTAGTTATGTATTTCTTACTGAACCACATTATGACCAGGTTTGGGATTCCAATTTCCATGATTTTTTATAATGCTTCATATTTTTCATCTATTAAATTGACTTCATTTGCTAATGAAAAAGGAATTAAGCTACACTATTCCACAAACTACTACTCATAAGGAAATGGTTTGGCAGAATCCACAAATAAAAACCTGATAAGAATTTTAAAGAAAACAGTTATAGAAAATCAAAGGAGTTGGCATCTAGACTAGCCTAAGAATCTAGGGGTACTGATAATGAAGTTCTGCAAATCTGAATTTATAATCTGCTGAACTCAGAGGAGTCTAGGTCCAAATCCCAAGAAAGGTTTAAACATCAACAAGAAATGGTAAAGAGATGGTTTGAAAAACACAAAGCTAGGAATAAGGAGTTCGAGGTAGGTGATTTGGTTCTTAAGTCGGATCACCCGCATGATGAGAAGGGAATTCATGCTAAATTCTAGCAACTATGGATAGGCCCTTTTCAGATTGCAGCAAAGATAGGCCCCTCGACTTACAAGTTGCAAGACTTACAAGGGTGGGAGGAGAACTTCCCAGTAAATGGTTTAGTTCTCAAGCCTTATTTTTTTTAATGGTTTTGGTTTTGTTTTTTTTTGTACATAAATAAATGGTTTGATTTGTTTGTTTTACTTTTTCAAGTTTGATGACTCGTAGATTTTTCTTTGTTTATGTTTCAATAAATGAGCACGACTTTTGGTTTTGGAGTTCATCAGAGTTTTGGATAAACTGAAATTTTTTATCGAAGACTACCTACTATTTACCCATACGAATTCTTCAAGACTAGCAGGTTATCTGAATGGATTATGAACACATTTAAAGTCCTGCTTAATCCGTGTAAAATAAATAAGGATGGAAGAGTCTAGAATACTATTTTGAGGTTCCATTCATTTCACACTAAAAATTGTCCTAAGGGTGTAACAACAAAAGACCCATGGAAAGGAAGCAAGGTAAACAGTGTATTATATTTAAATGATCCCATGCCACAGTCTAAAGCAAAAAGGATAACAAGAGTCAAAATCTCCCAAGAAGCAAATATATACCAAAACACATGCTAAACCACATTAGTATGAATAAGATTGCCAAAGTTCTTCTCCGTCCGTGAGTTAAAATTAAAATATCTGTCACACAGAAGGACACTATGGATAGAGGAGCTTGAATTAAAATTCAGAAACAAAGCAATTAGGGAGGACTCAAAAGGAGAAAAGTCCAGAAGCACCAAAAAAGTGCAAATTGGCATGGGAATGAGGAACAAACGGATATATCTATTTACCATATGTTAAAATCCCGTGGTGTTTAATTTGGAAGTTACCAAAGGAAGAGATAAAATAAAACTCATATCTTCGTCCTCAGAAGAGTTATCGAGACTTTTAAAATCCTGGTTCCCCTTTTCTTTAAATTGGACTATCATCAATGTTTAAAGTTCATAAATCTTACATTCTAGGAATCCATATATCTTGAAGAAATCTAATAAAGTGATATCACCGAAACAGTTTACTTTCTCAAAATATAAGTTGTTCAGAGATCTGTGTCCGCCAGTTAGTCGCCAATTGTTGTAGTTGCAACTATTTCCCCGAAAATTTTTATTTTTAGGGTCCCCCCTTTTTCTTTTAGTGTTTCCACAATTTTACCAAAGTCTGCCTATGGTTTTTGTTTCTGAATTTTTTTTGAGTTTTTGTCTGCTTGTATCGGATGCCTAGTCAACTAGATTTCTGATGCATCAGATTCTTAGTTGACTATCGTTCCGGTATGCCCATCGAGAGCTTTCCATAGTTTGATCCGATGTATCAGAAGTCGTTTTGTCTGTGGTCTCGGAGATAGTATGCCGATTTTCCAGAAGTTTAGTCTAAAGCATCTCCGATGGGTCGAGTTTTCATTTGACTATCTTTTTCTGATATCCGATTAAGTTTGCGATCTTGCCGTCGACTGTGTATTTGGGAATGGACCGAAGGATTTAGTGGTTCCACCATCCAACGTTGCAAAGTTTTAGTGTTGGGTCTATCCTAAACTTTATGATTCCCTCACCGATACCGAGATAGCTTAGTGCTTCTGACTTCCGATGTGTCTTTCCCATCTGAGGTACCTGGTAGACAAAACGGATTTGATCCAACATTGAGGACTTCACTAGGGCTATGTTTCCGATGGTGGGTTAAATTTCTTTCCCACCACATGTGATTATCCACTCCTGGTCAAGCTTATAAAGCTGTTGAGCCCATTTGAGTTGTCATTTTTCATCGTGGAAGCTATCTAGTCGATTGCGCGCAGCTGTTGATCACCTGTACGTTTCCTTCACCCGCGGATGTTTTTTTTTGAAAAGGTCACCCGCCACATCATCTCTAGGTAGGATTCGCTCAAGCTTTTGATATGCCCAGTTTTTATTGTTTTTTGTTTTGACCGCATGGATTGATAGGATTAGGTTTTGCGGGAGGGTTAGGTATTTTTTTTATGCAAAGTTTTATTTTCCTTTCTGCGGTTGGTTTTCTTTACTTAGGTTTCAACTTGTTTATTTGTGAGCATTGTTTCATTTCTGTCGGTTATCTTTTCTCACCTAGTCTCTGTGTGGCCATGAGTGCACCATTGACATTTGTTTGGGAACTAGGGGCATGGTGCAGACGAGCGTTTCATCGTATGCACCACCCTGTTCATTCTTGCTTTGTTTGAAACCTTAGGTTGCACGACCGTTTCTTCAATGACAGTTTATTCCTGTGGGATGTAGGAGGGCTGCATAACTGATAGTGGTTTAGGACAGAGTGGTTTTCACAGGTTCCCTTTGTTTAGAGTATCTCATTCGAAAGGACCTTGGCTGTTGATAATATTATTCAGCATGCATATTGATGGAATGGTAATATTTTGGTTGTTTTATTGTTTTCTCACTACATAGCTTGCTAGGAGTAAGTAGACTAAAAATAGGTTGCATGATTGTTATAGGCCAATTATCAGCATACCAATATGCCACGAGAACAAAAAAAGAAGGCCCAAGTAGCTAAGGAGGAGCCATAAGTGGAGGTTATTTATGAAGATACTAAAGCTATTATTGTAGTTGAGCCAGAGTATACATCGGGAGAGGTATACAGGATGATTTCAAACCAGAGTGTTCCGGATGTTGGTTTTGAAGATATGCCCATATATGCAAATATTGAGAAATCAGCCCTTATGAAAGTAGCTACCATACTTGAACTTTTCCCATGTTCAGAGGTGATAGGTTGGATTTTTCCTAGGGTAGATGTAACAAGGATGATACTGGCCAATATCGAGAAGTAGGGTTATGCTGCATACAGCCCAGCTTATGTGTCTATAGCTTACAATTTACCAACATCGCAAACCTATTTGACTGAAAGTTGGTTGAAGGAGCTAAATCTAGATATGGTGGATATAGTTAAGAAGATGATCATCTCAAGAAAAAAATTCCATACAAGGCCTTCTGGAGTGTACGAGACATCAACTCTCCATACTCCATACAGATTCATTGCTTTGATGCTGAACAGAATTTTCGGGAGGGCAAATGGAAAAAAATTTAAAATAGGTTGGGTACTGGTTATATTTTTTGTTGCTAACCAAGGTACAATTTTTAATTGGGTGAATATAGTGTCCAACAGTCTGTTAGATTGTATAAGTGCAGCATTGGGAGGAGTGTCCTAGAAGAAGACAGAGTTTTACATGAGTTCGATATTGATTGATTGCATTCTATGTACTCAACCCATCCTAGCATTAAAGTGCCAATGCGATAAAGAACGGGCCCTTGTGTATGCTGCTTATAAGTTCTTCTGGCCTCACAAATATTATAGCCATTACAAGGATATTTGTGAGAACTTCATCATACCATTGTATACATTAATTTTCTTGACCGAATATAATTGTATGTCGGATGAATCCTTCGAAGTTGTGCAAAACAATGAAAACTATTATTTGACAAAAGAAGGGTTATATTTAAGAATGTACGGTGGTTTGAGAGCCCCTTCTCTTCTACCGAAGTATGCTACAAACTATGTGATCCATAAAGAGGCTATGAGACAATTGTACATTGATGGGATAGGAAATTCCCTTTTTGAGCAAAAAAAGGCAGCATATCCTGCAGTTCCCTTTTTTTAGGAAGTTACAAATTTTCCAGGGTAAAACGTGTTGTAGAATTTGTTAAGGAGTTAGAATATTTTCACTTCGGTGAAATGAATTTCCATAGGAATGACTTTGAGGATAAATTTGTTGATTATTGTACAGCAGCTGGAGTACATTTTGAGTATACAAATTTATGGGATAAAGATGAAGAGATCTTCCAGAATGCCCAAAACATGACAGCTTTGAGAAAGAGATTCAAGCAAAAGATAGCTACTGTGGGAGGAAAAGGTAAAGCGGCTCATAAACTCAAAAGACAAGAAGAAGATGCAGCCAAGAGAAGGTAGGAAGACGCTCATGGGTTAGTGCAAGAAGCAGAGAACTGATTGTGAACTGAAGAAGAAGAAAAGAAGAGGACATCTGAAGAGGCGACAAAGAAGATAGAAGAAGAAAAGAAAAGAAAGGAGGAAGAAGAAATACTAAGAAGGCAAAAATAAAGTGAAGGATTGATATTAGAAGATGCAAATAAGGGAAAAGGGAAAACATAAAAATGCAGCGGAAGAATCAAGAATAGAGACACAAGAAGAACAAGACCTTGCTGATCAAGGAAAGTTTTAGTCTGATGCTGATCTAGTTGAAATTGTTGTTCCATCCAGTAGTACCACAAGACAAAATCCTCTAACAGTATCGAGAATTGAACTGATTCCTTTTATTCCTACAGCAGGAGAAGAAGTGTCTGATATGAACACCATTTACTATGACAAGGTAAAAAAGAGGATTGTTAAAAGAACAAAGAAAAAAGTAAACACTGGAGGTAAGCCCAGAGTGATGGTAACTAATAAGACAGTGGTCCACGGTACACACAAAGATCCGCGATTAATGGAAAAAACTGGGGTAGCCCTATCCTTAGCCACTAAAGATAATGTGGACAGAATAATGTCGGATCTCGAGCAGTCCCAAAAGAAGTTCGCATAATTAAAAGAGACCTTAAAAAAAGAGAAAAGTGAAAGTCAGAACTTCAAGAGAAAATATGAAGATATTATCAGTGAAGTTGAGCTATCCAAGGCAAAGTGTCAGACTCTACGGGTAGATAAAGATGCTTTGATGATATCTGTAGGAAATATAGAAAAAGAATCCCATGCCACCTTGGTAGATTTTGGGAAGCTACAACAAGGATATCAGGGTTTGGAAGCCGAAAGAGATACTCTGAGGCTATTAGTTGAAGAATTGAATAAGGAAAAGGGGAGGTTAGAAGATAAAGTGACAGAAATGGAAGTATAAAGAACCACTGCTGAAGGAAAAACCAAGCTGTATGAAACTCAGATAGCAACCCTAGAAAATCAAAAGAATTCACTCAAAGTTTCATTGCAGATAGCTATGGAGCAGGAAGCCGATGTTGAACCTTTAAAGAAGCATGCTCTTATGCTTAGGGATAAGATTCATCAAATGCAGCTTTAGATGGTGGAGGAGAGGTTTAAGGTTCAACAGATAGAAATTGGATTGGAAGAAATTATAAATACAGCTTCTTATTTCTTGGACAAGACACAGGACATCTTAGCAACTCTATAGGGAAGAATGACATGGGTGGAAACAAGTAAGGAGCCTCCTACATATGTACCTCCCAAAGACCTAAAGACGATAAAGCTAGAATATGAGCTAATTGAGTTTGCTAGAAAAGCAGCAAAAGAGCTAGTAAAGACAGTGAGGAAGACGAAGAATGCATGTGCAGAATTCTGCAGAAGAGTCCTCCTAACTTACAATTGATGTCATATTGCTGCTAGTAGGAGATTAGAGGTGTTACCGAAGCATGAGATATTTTTGAAGCAATTACAAGAACGATGCAGCAAAGATGAATAGGCCATTTAGCTAGTGAATAAATTAGATGAAGAGGTGCTTAAGACTGAAATAGCACATGCGGCAGTTAGTAGTCACTTACTGGAAGACCAACTTCGCTTGATTCTGGCAAGAGTGGCGGGTATAAAAGTTCAGGTTGCTAAGCATGAAATTACTATCAGATTTTTAGAACCTTCCGGTTTTGAAAACATAGCAGCAGATGCCAATGCATGGAGGAAATTTATGAATGAGCAATCTGAGCCATCTTAGTTGGATTATTTAGAACATTTTTGATATAATATATTGTATTTTGAGTCCATAAGCTAAAGAACAAAAAATTGTAAAGGAAAGGTCAAGGGAAGCCCAAAAGGAAACGAGGGAAACTCAAGAGTTTTACTTTTGTATAAATATAGGCAAGCTTTTTGTATAGAAGGACCTTTTTTTCAGACTATTTTTGTGCAAGGTGATTGTAAGAAGAACTATTTCATCTTATAATAAAGAGTTATATTTGCGGTTGGAGAAAGTACTGTGGGGTTTCAAATGCTTGACATGGACTGGTTGGATGTGAACTATTTCTGTTTTAGCTTGTTTCTATGAACTGTGAGATCGTTCTAACTTATGAATTCTTCCATGTTATGAATGTGCTCCTGTTTATTTATGTGAAATTTCCATAATCATATCTGAGTAATCAAGGTTTTAATTAATAATGAGCTATCTCTTTGTTTATCTGTTTATTTCTATTCGTGTATTCAAAAATATTAATATCTATCTGTAGTATTCTAAATGCATGTGATACAATACATTACTCATTATTAATTATTGTATTGCTCCCTAGGGATAGGTTAGATAGTTTTAGTTATTTTTCTTTGTTTATGATTTAGAAGCGAGAGATGTAAGATGAGAGGTAAGAACTTGTGGATCACATTGGGACACTCCTCATTATCTCTATCGACTGCATTTAGCTAGGCACTTGCATATCATACCTAAACATAAAACTAAAAAAAACAATTAAATGGTGGACCGGGCCGCAACCGATAAAATAAGCTTTAACCGTTACTTGACCTACGGTAGCCGGACTATAAACCAGACAGATTTCCCATACCAAACAATAACGAGTTAATTGGGAACGTTTATTGGGAGAATCCCTAGTGTTGTTACCTATGATTTTCCAGGCCTCAACAAGCCCATAAGAACGTTTTCCCTTCATTAGAGGGTACTCTACATGATTAATAGCTTTTGGAGGAGGATTACCTTGATAATTCATTACGTGACCTAGGTTCTAGACAGTGCATCAACTCTAAACCATTTGAAAGGGATTAGGTTGTTGATGTTGGTGACATACGCCCACAAAAAAAATTTCCTGTCACCCTCTCCCTTGGAAGAGGGACTACCCATGCTTACTAAGGAACCTCACACTACTACTTGGGGCACTGGGAAAGTTCCTATTAGGACCTTTGTTGGGGTTTCAGATGTTAGGGAATCCGAAGACCAGTTTTATGTACCCATAACATTGATTAGGTTTCAAAATATGACTGCCCGGAAGAAATCTAAGAAAAAGTCTGGGATGGATTAGGAGGGGAAGGAAAAATTGATCAACCCTAAGGTTGCTTCTATCACATCTGCAGCGTCGATTTTATCTTTTGATTCTCCCACTACTGAGAATAACGACGCTCTTAGAGATGATGTGCCACAATAGGGGGTTATTTAATGATCATTCTATCCTTCAACATTAGAGGGATAAGCAACACCCCTATGAGAGTTTCCTTTAAGAGGGTCTTAGAGAAGGTTGGATCAGACATTGTGTTACTTCAGGAGACCATGTCTATTGGTGAAGTGCTTGCGGTTTCTTTCTGAAACCGAAACCCATATGGAAGTGTTGTGGGGTGGATGCTAATGGTTTGTCAGGGGGGATTCTAGTAGCTTGGAACCTAGTGCTTGTCGATTTCTCTCCTTTTCACACTTTTGCTAGTATCAAAATTGAAAGTTGCATTAGAGGTTTGGATCGGCATATAAACTTACTAAATATTTATAGTCCCTATAACAACATGAAACAACTTTGGGATAGGGTTGTTGAGTCAATCCTGCTAAATGATTCTTCACTCATTGTAGGCGACAACCTTAACTTAACTCAATCTATGGATGAAGTCTGGGGTTCAAAGGTCGTTATTGATCCTTTTGTGGATTTTCTAAAGGAATTATTTGAGAGGGCGAGGTTATTTGACGTCATTCCATCTGAATTAACCCCAACATGGTCAAATGGACGATTAGGCCGGGTTGGTATAGCCAAACGACTGTATAGATCCCTGATGGTAGATCAGTTGGGTTTATCATTGGGTAGATTTTGGTTGTGGACTCTCCTGACTGGAATCTCTGATCACAAAGCCATTGATCTGTAGATTGATTTGGATGATAGTGCAAAGTGTTACCCATTTAAGTTCAACATAATGTGGTTGGAAGAACAAGAATTTTGCTCCCTAGTTAAGAATTGTTGGACATCCTATTTTGGATAGATTGCTCCCTCCCCTATACAAAGTATTATAAAGAGGTTGAAGCTTCTAAAACTGGAGGTGGGGAAATGGGATATGGAAAAGGAGAACATGAAATATCTAACTAACATTGAAACTAAAATTGACGAATTGGAAAACAAGGTTGATGATATTTCTTTTCAGAAGAAAGAAAAGTTATGTTGATTGGTTTGGAGCATAAATGAGCTAAGATAATCGTGCATATTGAAGCCACTTGGAGGCTGAAAATCATGGCTATTTGGATAAAGGAAGGGGACTCAGACACTAAATTCTTCTAGCGATTTGCATCACATAGGAAAACACCAACTCTATTTGGGAGATGAGGAGCAGCGATGGAGTTCTCTTATCCAACCAAGATGCATTAAAGGATGAGGTGGTTTCACATTTTGGAAAGTTATGCAAGCAAAACTCTTTAAACAACTTAGAGGATCAATTAAAGGTTTTAAAATTGTATCCAAGGTTGACCAGTCCAAAAGAGGGTAGGAATATGGGAAGGAAGGTGGAGATTGAAGAAATCAAGACAATCCTTAATAAATTTATGAAAGATAAAATTCCAGGCCCGGACGATTGGACAATTGAATTTTTTTCTACATTTCTTCGATATTGTAGGATATGAATTTCTTAGTGCTGTTGAAGAGTCTAGAAAGAAGGAACTCATCCCAAGAAATTTGAAGTCAATGTTTATCACTATGATACCCAAAATGGATAGGTTGGAGTCCTTCGATGACTTTAGGCCAATATCATTGTGCAACTTGGTTTACAACCATTACTAAGATTGTTTCTAACAGATTAAAACCGATTCTAGAGAAGTGCATGTCCTCACAACAATTAGGCTTCTTATCAAGCAGGAAAATTTTGGATGTTGTGGGATTTGCTCAGGAATGTCTTCATTCAGTGGGATCTAAGCAGTTGCAAGCATTTATATTGAAAATGGACTTAATTAAAGCATATGGCCATGGTCATTTATTGTGTTTATGTTGATCCTGATTGTACTTCCAATTGAAGTAACCGACTAGATTTGGCATGCATTAACTTGACTTCTTTTGTTATTCTTGTGAACGGATATCCTACTTCTTTCTTCTAGAGCAACATAGGACTAAGACAAGGGTTCCCACTAGCTCCCTTGTTGTTCATTCTGGTCATTGAAGGTCTGAGTAGGATTATTAACCATGCCAATGAGGAGCAGAATATTAAAGGTATTAAGATCTCTCAATCTTTGCCAATTATGCATTTATTGTTTGTAGATGATGTCCTGTTATTAGGGACAAGTTATGTTGAGGAATGGAAACACTACTGCAACATTATCGATGATTTTATAAAGCAGCATGGAAGATGATCAATGCAGAAAAGTCATTGTTCTTACACAACAAACCTGAAGCTGGGATATGTAAGTTGATTAAAGAATTGTTTCCTTTCATAGTTGAGGGTTTGTACCAAGGGTTTAAGTACCTTGGATACCATTTGAAGCCGAATTTATACAAAATTGTGGACTGGAATTGGCTACTGCAGAAGGTGGATATAAGGATAAAACACTAGACATTTTGTTGGTTGTTACTTGAGGGCAGATTTGTATTGGTGAACTCAATACTTCAGAAACTCTTTTCCCTAATTTTGGTACCTATGATTGTGATCAATAGCATTAGATAGAATATATTTCACTTCTTGCGTTCTGGTGGTTTGCAAAAAATAATATTCACTTGGTTTCGTGGGAAAGATTAGCTCTGCCTAGGTACTATGGTGGCTAGGGCATTAAGAGGTTGGAGTGGCTTAGTGTGGATTTGCGTGCGAAAATCCTCTGGAGATGTTTATTCGATGTTGGATTTTGGAGTAATACTATAAAAACTAAATACTTGAGAGGAATGTTAGTCATCCACTAGATTCGACAACCAAGGCTAGTTGCATCTAATGCATCTATTGTATGGAGAGGTTTAGTTAAAGCTTCCCCCCTACTTGGTAAGTGGCTTAGATGGTGTGTGGGAAATGGAATACAAATTTCTACTGGCATTGACCCGATGGTGGGGGTCTCAAAGGCGTTTAAACTATATAGCTCCCTACTTTCACAACTCCATAATAATAACATCTATGTGTTGCACAAATTAGAAGGGATGGTATTCATGGTAATTGTTCTAATTGCAGGTATCAAGCAGACGAACTGGGGTTGTTTGAGGATGTACAAGAGGAATGGAACCATAATAATAATAATCTATTTTTAAGGTCACCGCCAAGCGAGACACCAATTTGGTGTATGAGGCCCCCTTGTTTGTGGGACAAGGGACCCCCTCCACGTAGTGATTTAACATCTAAAGTCTACAGAGGTGTACATACACTACCCCCCTATGGATTTGAACATGTGAACTCCTAAGAAGAAACACATGATCTTAACCATTAGGCCCACTCATGTTGTACTTATACATTGGATTTGAACCAAGTGGGAATAGTTTTGTCAGAGAAAAGAGACTCTTGTGCTTGGGATTGGGGCGATACTAACAAGAGACTCACAACGAACAAAACGTATGAAGTCATTATGGCACATGAAGGGTCTTACTTTGTAAATAGTTGGTATGTGAAATTGTAGAAGAGGAAGATCCCACTCAAGATTAAGTGTTTCATTTAGCTATGCATACAAAACTAAAATACTTTCATGGTATAATATGCAAAAACATGGACTTGTGGGACCGGGTGTATGTGTTCTATGTTATTCGGAGGCAGAGAGTGTTACTCATTTATTTTGTCACTACAGTTTTTTCAAAGAAATATACTTGGATCTAAAGTTGAAACTATTACATGGGGATGATTGGGATAACAATGATTTTCAAGTTTGTATTTTTGTATGGTTCCACTCCAAGGTGAGATTTAGAAACTTACCCCTGGTCGTTATCTAAGAAATTTGGAAATCTAGAAATCAATGTATCTTTGAGAATATTAATCCTTCTATCGTTCTTGTTAGGATAAGAGTCCTGGAAGCTCTTATTGCAGATGTTGAGCCTAAACGGACCATAAGACGGAGAATTATTACTCATGTAGACATTTGCGAAGATATCTTGATATGATTTTTTGATGGAGCTTCTAAGAATGGACTATGTGGGGTGGGGATGATTCTAAACATCAAGAAGGATCACCAGATCTAGATAAGAATGGTTCCAGGTGTAGGAAGTAATACTAAAGCAGAGTTTATGGCATGATGGGGTTTATTGTGGTTCACTTGTAAAAGATGCGTGTTTAGAGTTAAATTCTTTGAAGACTAAGGTTTCCATTGATTGGGCTAATGGGCTAGTAGAGATGCATACTTTTCACCTGGGGCATTGGTTGAACAAGCTTTGACACTTGATAGATGAATTCATAGAGATTTCTTTTATGCATATATAAGGAATTAAATGCAAAGGTGGATGCTCTCTCAAAGGAGGATTTAGGTCCAATGGATGAACAATTATTTTTTGAGGAATACATCTCTTATAAGTTGGTGGATAAGGACTCTTTATCAATGTTTTAGTGATGTAGTGAGGTGCTTAGAACAATTTTGGGATATTTCTATCTATGCATTTAGTACTATATGTCATTGTTTTCATGCACGCATGCTTGAGGGGATTTTTTATTCTTATTTTCATAATGGATTAATGTTGAGCAGAAATGTAAAGGTATAATGACTAGTTATTTGTATATTTAACTAAAAGGAACTATCCAACTGGGACTTATGTAAGTTTGCTTTCAAAAGGAATAACAAGTTACTACTTTTTCTCCTTGAAACAAACTAGTGAATTATGTAAAAACATGCTCAACAAATTATTATGTTTGTGTGGTAGTAATTGACTGTCGTAACGTTCAAAATTTCATTGAATTTGACAAATATCAAGAGGGAGATTTCAAAATTATTTCTCATTGAGTATTAGGAATGTTGGGAAGATAATTAAACAGGTTTCAATTTTAATCAACCAAAGTATATTGTCAATTACAATTTTGAATATGGGATTCATACAAGATTTAGCACTTTGGATGGAATAGGTGAATCCACTCCTTCAAGGGTTAGTATAGAAGACATGGATACCAAGCTTTCTTCCTTGAAGGTGCTAATTGTTCTTGAAGCTTCTCTAGGTGGAACAAAGCAACTTCATAAAACTGATATGTTTGATTTGGATAAAGCATTAGTTCTTTTTATGAATATTGATGTCTTGCCTTTTAAATTACAATTAGTTACCGTGGATCCTTCTTTAGTGTTAAAATTTGTATCAAGGCAAGTGTTTTTCCATTTTTTGATGCCTAGGGGTGGAAAAACAATTAATGAGGTCCCTAGTCACTTTAGTAAAGTGAGAAGTACTTTGAGTTTTTTTAAAGTCACTTTATACTATTGGTTCATGGTTATAATTTTTAATTGACTTTATGAGAAATAGAGACAGTGAACAATTAAAAAGGTTCATTCATATTTAAATGAAAATGTGCTTCATTTTCATAATGAGTTATTATGAGCATTTAATCTGGTCCCTAGATCTCACTAAGTCAAGATTTAATCTTGATCATTGATTTAGAGAAAATTAGTTACCTTGAAGAAAACTAGGGAAAAGACATCATTTCTCATTCATTCTTTCACCAAGAGATTTGAAGAAAATTAGAGCAAGAAAGAAGTCAACCTTCGAGGAGAAAAGGACAAGTTTATGAGAGGGAGGCGACACACATTCTAAGAAGAGAGAATGGCCTGATTTTTCAAGATAATTTGGGCATGATTTCCAAGGAAACGAGCATTTTTCTAGAGTAAGTTTGGAAAGTTCTTCCAAAACTGTACAACAGTGTTGTGTCGACACAGAGTTCTAGTTGGGAATTCTATCACAATTTTCAAAGTGGCACGAATTTGAGACAGTTGTACAATAACATTAAATGTCGATTGTACACCTATAGGATGCACACATTTCAAGGCCGAGTTAAGCACTATAATTGAGGAAGTGATTTGTTGTTACAGTGGACACATTTATCCAGAAAAAAATATTTATTTTGACAGTCCGTATAGCGCTGAGAAGGAACATAATTTGAGACTATTTGGGCACAGAAAATGAGGCTGTTACAACACTATTTTCGAGGTATATTTGACAATCTTTCAGGGTTGAGATAAATTGGTTTACTATGTTCATTTATTAATGTACATTTTTTTTTAGAAAGAAAAATAAAATTACTCTCTCATTAGGTTTTCCCTTCGGGGTTTTTCCTAAGCCAAGTTTGGCTAAAAATATAAGTTTTTTTTTTTATGGTGTGGCTGTCTTTTATTTCTTGTCATTAAAAAGTGTGTGGAAGTTTATGAGAATAAAACCCTAACTTGCAGTCAAAATCAATATTTGGGTTGAAACTTGAAACCATTTTGTGATTTTTAAAATTTACATTTAGGTAGGTGCCGAGAGGTTGACATTAGAGAAAAAATGGATGAATTGATGACTATTTCAGAAAGGGACAAAAATGACACGTGCATTACATGTGTAGTTTTAGTTATTATTATTATTCTTATTTGTAAGTGTTGTTTGCACCTGTCCTATTGTAAGTGCTATATATATATATATATATATATATATATATATATATATATAGTGCCTTTAGCACCTAAAGAATGCAATTTCTTTTTTCAATGATTAAAAATTGTGTTTTTTGGGAAAAAAATGGTTGGCTAAAGTATATAAAACATGCTCAACTAAAAACTTAGGTTTGATTGGCAGTTTTTTACCACTATAATGTATTAAGTTTTCCTTGAATTTGACCAATATTCAAAGGGATAATTGAGAATTTATTTATTGTTGAAAAGCATTAATCCTCTATAAGAGACAAAGTTTTAACACTCCAATCATATCTTTCTTCATAAGCTCGTTTAGATGATGACTATAATGCATGTGAGTTTGTAAACCTAAGTTGCAATTTCATTTATTGTACTAAATTTAATTCATATAGTAATATTGAATAATATAAAGTTATGCTAGTCGCTAAGAGGTTCCAAAGAGTTAATGGAATTGGTTATAATAAAACTTTTTGTTTTGGCATTTTCTTTAGCAACTAATTTTGAGTGGGAAATTCACCAAATGGATGTCAAATATTATTTTATAAATGGGGACCTAATTGACAATTTTTTTATATTGGATATGACATCGGTTATTCTTTGGTGTGCAAACTCAAAAAATCTTTGTTTGTTTCAAAGATAGGCATCTAGAGCTTGGTATGACAAAATTGATGATGTAGTACCATCTCTAACAAAAGTTACATCTCAATAAAATTCATTTTTTTTAAATATAATGATTTGTAGAGGGAATATTGATAATAATGTAAGTCCACAATTGCAATGCAACTAGTTAAGTGTTGGGGACACTTGGTTTTGTTTCAAGGTTTCCTAGTTGAAGTTTGTTAGTGTCGGTTTCAACTATTGAAATTTTGCTTTGATGATGGATTCATAAAGAATTAGAGAGTAATTTTGGCGCCCTTTGGGTATGGAAACACCATGTCTTCATCCATCTTTAAAGAGTACACACTGCTAAACATGATATTCCTTGTTAATGTATAATAAACTTTAATTAGTTAAGTGGGAAAATAATCACATACATCTTCATGGTCCAAATTTGTATACTATTTTTGTACATGAGTAAGATTTGGTTTCTTGGAGGCTTGATTTGATCTTCTCAAGATGTCGATGCTTAGGGAAGGTCGATTTCAAGATATTTGATCCCGAATCAACCATCTCAACTTATATTTGTAGCACATTATAGGCATACGTTCAATAGACATGTTTGAAGAAGGTTTACAAAAGTTCAAAAAGGTTTCTATTTGATCTCAAACCTCTTATATTCAAATGTTTGGTATACTCACTCATGTGGTAATCATCCTCTATATGGTTAATTTCTAACTTTTTTTTAGAAATAAATGCCTAAGAATGGGCTTGGGTGAATGGTGCATTTGTCTTCACCAAATATGCATTGATGTCAATGTTAATTGGGTTGATTGGAGGGACCAACTTTCTCTTATTGATCCTATGTAGTGGTATATTAAACATATGGAACATTCTTAAAAATATCTAGTTACTAAGTTGGGATTAGTTTTTTTTCTCATGAAAATGAGTTAAAAAATCAGATGCAAGTCATTTCTTCATTTCTTATTATTAACTTAGTTTTGATGGTAGGAATTCATTGATATAAACTTAATTATTTACTTGTATGATAGTTTACTAATTTCTTCCTTATGTATTAGTTGGTCAATTGTTGCATCAATTTAGATTCCATAATTTTATTGACTTTTATTATGTATAGCTGACAATCTGGTTTAAGTTAGCTTTGTTGTATATTTTGTCTTAATATGTTGTAACTATTTCCTTGAGTGCAAGAATAGTGAAGTGAGATTTCTCTTAAGGTTTGATAGGAGTTGGTGTGGAATATTATCATGTTTGTTTCTACTAACATAGGGGCGATCCATGAATATTGATTGCACTTTTTGGAAAGAGACCACATGAAAATAGTGAAATATGAACATCAATCAAGGTATATTTAATCCCTTGACCGAGTGCTTAACAAAGCCATCGATTGAAGAATTTTTACATGTTCTTTGAAACTCGATTGAGGTCTTGGATGAAGGTTAACTAAACCCTTGATCTAGTTGTTGTTTATGTTATAAAATGAAAAATTAATCTCATGAGCCCATTTTTCACTTTTATTGCATGTAAATAGAGCTTGATCCAACTTTTATCCTCGATCCATCATTTGACCACTCACCTATAACACCTACACCATGGCATCTAACCAAAGATGTAGGTGGTTATTTTTTATTACAAATAACTTACAAAAATAAGTCAATTAAAATTAACTTGTTTATTGAAATTATATCAATTGACAATAATTATTTCTGGCTATGTATTTGCATGTAGAAATGTTTTTTTTTAATCTTTTGGTAATGATGCTGAAAACAATTCATTGATACATGTTTGACATTAAAATTGGCAACATAAATGTAGCCCTTTTTTCGATTTATTTAGTTTCAAATAATTAAGCAATATTGCTTTTCTTCCAAAGGTGTGCTAGCAAGTATAAATGTTTTCATTTTTTTTCAATCCTCTAGTAACACATGAAGGATTGAAAATGATTAACCAATTCCTTATTGAAAACTAACATCAATAAAACACTATAACTCACGTTATTGAGTAGAGACATATTGAAAACATGAAACCAAACTGCATTGCTAATGACCATCAATTGAATGTGAGGTGAACCCAAGTCTCAACTTGTTTATCACCATTGTTGACATGAAATGACAATGAACTATACAAAGAAATGACATAGCCATTAGATAAAAAATAATCAAGACATTGACTTAGAGACTAACTAAGATATTGACAATATAAGTCATCTTGGTGCTGACACACTAATAGACATACTAAAGAAATTGCAAGTTCACTTGTCTCAAGGAAGAGGAAACCCTCATTTTGGTTTGTCTGCTCAGTTCTTCAGCGTGTATGAGTTGGCTTGCCAATTCAATCTTGTAAGTTGTTTAAAAAAAGCTAACTGGTGACCACTTAGACCTCTCCCTACTTGACAGTTTTTTTGTCTTTTTATCAAGTGCTTCCTTGTGGTTTCATTGCCTCTCCCTTGTTGTTTGAAAATCTTCTTGTTCTTGTTTCGCATTGTGTCTTCTTTGTGTTTCATTTAGTGTCTAGAAATATTTCCTTGTGGCTTGTCTTAACAACCCCAGGTTTTGGTAGGTGTAAGGAAGAGGGAAACCCTAGTTTCATTTAGTCTCCTCATTCCATCCTTTTGCATAGGAAGTCTTGCTAATTTGGTATTTTAATTATCTCAAAAAGGCTAAGTAGTGACGACTTAGACCTCTCATTACTTGAAAAATTTGTTTTATTTTTATAAGTGCTTCGTTATGGCTTCATTTCCTCCACCTTGTTGTTCACCTTCATCTTCCTCTTCCCATTTCACGTTGTGTTTGGATTGTGTTATGTTTAGTGTTTGGTCTTCTTACACCATGGCTTGTTTTATTAACCTCATCTTTTTGGTATATGTAAGGATGTTGGCTTGTTTATTCCACACCACCCACATCAATGAAGAGGGAACCCCTAGTTTTTTGGTCTCCTCACTCCTTACGCATATGAGTATTGTTTAATTCTTATTTATATTGAGAGGGGGAGGTGAATTGTTATAAAGCACAACATATACAATTTCCACTTAACAAATTATACTTCAATTTTTTTTTGCCAAAATAGTAAAGAACACAATTGCACAAAGAATCTGTAAAGGGACTTATATATATATATATATATTGATTACATGGATATGATACTTTTATCTAATACACAAGCACCAACTTGTTGGTTTCAGGCATTGACCTGAATGGATATCAATTCTATTTGTGCAAGATCCAGCTCGTACTGTTTAGGTACCATTTTGATTGAAGACTTCAATCTCCTCTTATTTTTCTTCAACATTGACTTAATGGAAGGACCAAATCCCTTTCGTATTCTCCAACATCACCTGGATGGAAGCACCAACTCCCTTTTGTATTCTCCAGCACCAACTGGATCGAAGCACCAATTAGTGTTCATTGCCCCTTTATGCCACCCTGAAAAGATAAATTATAATAGAGCTGATATCTGCGTCTTCTCTGATCTATGTATTCTCCAATATATGTCTACTATGATCTGCATCTTCTTGGATCCGTGTCTTCATCTTCTGGAATTTGTGTCTCAATGGTTTGCGATCTATGACTACGTCTATTGCAATATCAACACTTTATCTGTAGTTTGCGATATTATGATATCTATGTTATTATGCACTCTACACTTTGCCATTTCTGCAATTTGTGATCTACGTCTTTTACTTTAACACTTCTATGATCTACACCATTCACTGTGTATTTGCTTCATACATCCTGGTATGAGGTATCCTTCTAATTTACGCAGTATTTGTTTTTCTTCTTCATGGTTTTGTGCAATCGGCTCTCTGCCGTATAAAGTTCTTCTAGATCAATGAGCCATTGATACCCTGGAATTAGAAGCTTGCGAAATCAAAATATCACAACTACTTCATTTTCTAGCTTACATCAATACTTCCATCTCTTGCTTATTTATACTCTTCTTTCTCAAAAGATATGTCCACAAGTTGGGATTCCTTTCATTCAATAACATCCCAACTCTCTTACTTATTGGTCAAGCTAACCACTTCATTCCATCTTTTGTCAACGTAACCTTATTGATAATTCAACTTCATGGATTTTTGCGCGCTTAAGTCCATTGACTTGGTGGTATTTGCACATATGAGTCCCATGTCTTGGTCAGATTTGTGCACTTCCTAAACTCCCACACATCTTCTCTATATACTTCTTCAAACTGGCTTTGCATATATACAGAGGCACTGTCTAATACTCCTGAGACTTGCATATACCTTTATATATTTCTTCAAACTACATTTTTATTCATCATCAACAACAACAAACTTCACGACTTGCTTCTTGACATTTATCAACAATTTTCTTATTTGACATCAACATCCATTTTAACATCATGCTTGTTTATTGTTTTACATCAATGACAACACCAAAGTCCAAGAAGTATTGATATATTTTATTACCATCTCATTTATTAAAGCGTATTGTAATGCTATGTCCTTAATAATAATGTTTTTGTGTTGTATTTGTCTAACTAATGATTGTAACATTCTCTTGTCCTATGTCTTTACGTATATTTTTATTAATGTAATTTTATCTCTCTTTAATACTTGTGTTTTATTTGTTATCTTTGTGTATTTTGAATGTTTGCACCATTTTAAAAAATTCCATTTTAATGAGATTTCACTAAATTATTAAAACAAGAGCCACTAGGTGGCAATGTTCCCGACATTGCTACTCCTTGTTGCAAGAGCATTTAGAGTTCATTCTTGAATGTGATGGTTAGTTGCAAGAGAATTTAGAGCTAATTCTTGAATGTGATAGTTAGTGATGTTTGGGGGTTGAAGTTTTTTATAAGATTATATTGCGTCATAATATTATATTGTGGTATGTAATATTTTGATATTTTTTATGAGTAGGATAGGATGTTAGAATTGTGAATTTCTATCATCATTTTTTTTTATGACTAGGATAAGATGTTAGAATTGTGAATAATTTTAGGAGTGATGTTAATTTTGATATAATTTTGTATGAATATTAAAATTTAAGTTATGTTTAAAGGCTTTCTATCATCATTTTCATGGCAAGCCCAATTTAATTTTCTTTTTAAAGGAATCCGTAGAGAGAGATGAAAGCATATGCATATACTTGTGCAATAATACTAAATTTTATTGTATTCAAATCAAACATAAAATGGATTTTACTCCCCTACAATTATCATTTTAGCTAATAAATTATTACTTGGCTAATATAATTAGTTTAATATAACATTGAACAGAAAAAAATAATCCTCACAACCTCAACCAATATATGTAGTCTTGGATAAGTTATAATTTCACCTCAAGCCAAAAATAAACTAATCCACACTGGTTACCGTAATGACATATTTATATATGGTGGAACAATTACCTTATAAGACAATACAAAATGCATTTCTTTGATCAATGATGCATTGATAAATCCAAAATTCTAAGGGAAACAAGACAAAGATGTCACGATAATCGCCTAAATGTATTTGTAGTTTGGATTGTATTACTTACGGTGTACACAATTGACTCTGTCAATTTCCAAAACGTCGTATTCAATACTAGGTCTAATGGATGAGTTGGAAAAGCAACTTATGATGAATGAGGGCCATTGTATGGCGTAAGTTCAGTACTCTGGCTGGTAGCAAATACCATTTATTTTAATGACTTAAAAATTTGTGAAAGCAATGTAATGATTATATAATAAAACCTTTTGGTTTATAGCTAATCATGTACATGATTATTATAATTTAAATATAGTTTAAAATTATGAATTTATATATTTTAATATTTAACATTAAAAAAATTGATAAATTTTTGGTTGATGTACAAGTAATATAATGTCAAGAATATATATATATATTACAATATAAACTGCCTGATAAGACCTTTTGGTTTATAGCTAATCATATACACGGGATTATTATAATTTAAATATAGTTTAAAATTATGAATTTATATATTTTAACATTTAACAAAAGAGCTTTTTTGTAATGGAGAAGTGTAAAATTTGCAAAGAAAATTATCTATATATCCATCATGCTAATACTACTCTAGCAATGTAGAGTCTAAGGGTTTAGTCTCTAGCGAGAAAAATAAACTTAAGGGTTACACAGAAGATAAGACTAGTGATGCTTCAGAAATTCTAAAGCCAAAAAAACAAAAATTAATTGCGGTTTTGCAAGAATATTTCTCAACCAAGACTTGAAAAATAAAATTCCTTTGAACACTATCATCAACCATAAAATAAATATATTAGCAAAATAAAATACCTCTGACATAATCTTGATTCTTTATACCAAAAGAAAGTGATAAGCATATTTAAGAATTCTTTTGGAAAAGTACCATATAAAATTTTACAACTTAAATGTTATAAAAAGATGGAAATCACCCAAGATGTACTTGAGAGAAAGTTTCATTCAATTTTGTGTGCTAGATGTCACTCAATTGAATTTTCCACATTCAAGGAATACATTCAAGATGGCAGGAACATGGTGGCATTAAAATAATTTTGGATTTCGTGCTTGCCTTTAGTATAGAAAGAGACCGATTGTCCCACGTATAAGATGGTATTGGTATAAAGCTGGGTTTAGTGAACGAGGACGAAGAGTGGCCCAACATGTTGGTCTGTCCCACTATGCACAGATTTGACGACCGTTGAGTGGAGAGAATCTGTACGCGACTGGCGTTGTGTTTATGCTGCCATGTGCCATTCCCGTGAGCTTTTCTACGCTCTATTCATTTCTATACTATGAAGAGACTAGGACAAATTTTGTTGAAACGATTCCTCTACTGTTGCCGACATAAATTCATAGAAGAAGGCATAGGCTCATTATTATTATAGCAGCAGAATTTTCCAATCTCTCATGCGTCGAAGCGAAACACGAATTTTCGTCTTTTTCAACCTAATGTTCCAAGGCTGGATCATGTTATCTACCAACTAGAAGGGACCGGCCAACATCCTACAGTTTACCTTCATAACTGGATCAAAGAGAATACCTTATTCACATATTCAGTTACTGCTGGTTACATTTCAAATCCGCCTCCAGATAAACTTACTAGCAGTATAAAGTGAACATTATATCTATTACAATATAAACTGCCCGCGACATGAATAATAACAGTATTAAAGGCCCCACTAGGCTGGATCATGTTATCTGCCAACTAGAAGGGACCGGCCAACATCCTACAGTTTACCTTCATAACTGGATTAAAGAGAATACCTTATTCACATATTCAGTTACTGTTGGTTACATTTCAAATCCGCCTCCAGATAAACTTACTAGCAGCATAAAGTGAACATTATATCTATTACAATATAAACTGCCCGCGACATGAATAATAACAGTATTAAAGGCCCCACTACATATCTAGAGGTTCCCAAGTTGAAATTTATTTCTACCAGGTGCCAAATATGTGTCAATTTCCAAGGCAGAGAATTTAATGTAAATCAAGAATTTAATGTAAATCGTTGCAATCGCATGAGAAGAAACCGTGGCTGATACATCTCTACGATCAAAAGATTTCCGGAAATAATAAGCAAGTAACTTTAATATTACAGATTTGAAGATTATGAAACAATAGCTTTAATCTGTCTGTGTGTGCGAGTTCTTTGGGGAGGATTGTCAATCCATGGATCCTAAGCAATACTTAGCATCTTCGACGTTAATGGCCATCTTCTTTGATGAATGCTGAGGGTTTATGGTAAATGGGTGAAATCTGCATTTGTCTCTTCAACTATCCAGAAGGCCCGACCAGCCTCACCATCTCCACCGCACTATGAATGATTCGATTATGATTAAATGAGAAATATACATCAATGGATTTATGTCAACAGATGGCATCACTAAGGCCAATCACAATGAAGTCAACAATCAACTGCTCAAAGTTGATATTTCAAAAATAAAAAGTTGTTGGCATGGTTGACAGTTTTCAAGTCTTCGTGGTCTCTGCTAGCATTCATCAATTTGGAAGCTAATTGTTAAAATAAATAAATAATTGTCTGCAACGATTTAGGGTTTTAAAGTAAACAGCTAAAGCTATTCGAGTTGGTACCATATTACCTTCTAAATAAAGGTACATTGATATGGACTATTTGTTTTAGCTTTTTATAAGCACGGATAGCAAATGGTATGTTTTGATAAAAGTTCAGAACTGATATTATATAGAAGAAGAATATTGTAGAACCAGTTTATTATATTATAGAAACTATTTGGAGAAGAGATGAACCAAAAGGTTGGAATAAAGCTGATATAGAAATTTACATGATCTTAGATTGCCCGATAGATTGTGTTATAGGGAAGCTCTAAAGTACTTGATTTTGAAATGAAGGCCACAACTATTGCTGTTATATTTCTAACCTGGCTTCTTGTGGATTCGTTTGCATCAGGTGAAGCTCTGTTTATCCAGTCATATAACGCTGCATTGAGGGATCACGGCCTTCACGTAAGAACGAACCCTAAGGGAAACGACTATGTTCTTGCAGCCGAAGAAGTTGTTGGCCATAAAAACATGGCCGGAGCTCATGACATTGGTAAGAAGGAGAAAGGCCCTTCTCATAATATAAACTACGAGCAAAATACTAGAAAGAAGAAGGATGGTGCTATGGATTTTCATCTGATGGGTCATAGTCCAGGAATAAGGCATAATGATCCTCCTAGTCTCTGAAATTCTGATTACCACAAAAGGTAAATAGTCAATAATTATATACGCAATTGTAATCGATCAATCCTTTGTTCAAATCCATCGAAACTCTCTATCAATCTAAT
The DNA here is from genome assembly GCA_001517045.1 of Pseudotsuga menziesii. Classification (NCBI taxonomy): domain Eukaryota; kingdom Viridiplantae; phylum Streptophyta; class Pinopsida; order Pinales; family Pinaceae; genus Pseudotsuga; species Pseudotsuga menziesii. Next base: position 3,638 of record LPNX010194460.1, on the reverse strand, counting down.
AAAAAAATGAACGCATGGTTTCTTTTAGATCCACCTGAACTCTATCAATTCAATCTTGAGAGGAATTAAATTCTTCAAGATGCATAATTTTATAGTAATCTTCGAGATGCATATATTCTAATGAAATTATTCAATATGCCCACTGTATCTTATTGTTCTAAATGCATGGGTTTTTAATGTAGAGTTAATATTATATTTATGCCTGAATAGTTTGAGACCTAATAAATGACAAGTTAAGATGGATTCATAAACTCCTAAATGCTTGAGATGGATGAAGTCACGTCTATGTGTGAGGCAATTTCTAATTACTTTCATGTGATTTATATATAAATATATACCATTTAAAGTAAAATATTGAAGCATTTGAAATTCCTTATACGTCTTCTATACTGGACTGGGCAGACGATAAGTAATGTAAAAATGTAATACGATCTGCTATTAGGAAAATGAGATTATTATTACATGGAATGAAGTCTATTTGCATAGAGGGTGAACTCGTCCAATATTATTACCTGAATGAAGTCTCTTTGCGTAGGAATGAAGTCTCTTTGCGTAGAGGGTGAAAGTACAACAGTAGATTACATATTGCTAGTGATTTGGTGGTAGGAGTTTCAGAAGCCATATAGGTTGTTTAACTAACCTACCATAGTGAGCAAGCTTTACACAAATATCTCTATAGTTAGAATTCATTTAAAATAATGAATAAAATCAATATTAAAAACTGGACAGAATAATCTTTGCATGAGCTGCATGCAAAGGTGTGGCAGCACTAAGAAAATGCTAGCAAAGAGATGCATGCAGATAGCCACACGGCTAGTGCAAGTGTACAGCTCCATGAACAAGCTTCAAGGTTGTCACAGCAAACTATTTTGTATTAATCAAACCAACTTCCATTGTCAATACCATCAACTCAAACGAACCATTTTCCAATGCTTTTCAATACCATCAACTCAAACGAACCATTTTCCAATGCTTTGCTTACGTTATCACGCCGTAGGTCTTGGGGCACAAAGACCCAAGCAAAGGTCACCTGTAAAAGACCAATAGAAATTAAGTTAAAATCAATATTTAAAAAATTCAAAGAATAAAAATTAATCAAACTATATTAAAAACAT